>BPTQ01000005.1:278985313-279057813 GCA_019973895.1 Chrysanthemum seticuspe
TAGAAAAGTAGATGCCCTGCATTTAGACAAACGGTAAATACAAGAAGCTTTAGAAAACATGTAATTAACAATTTATGGCTACGAGATTTCGAAGAACATAAATGGCAAACAGATTTACGTCCCGTAGATGAAAAGATCCTAGACAACTATGGCCCCTTATAGTCAGATCCTTGTTGGTTTTGGTACATCTTTATAGGCTGAATTGACTTTCTCGCAATGTGGTACCTTGATGTTAGTAGTACCACGTGGTTTACCACCTTGTACTTGTTGATCCATGTAAACTTGTTGTCTTAGCTCTTCTAGAATTTTAGCTGGTAATCGGTCCCTTGGTTCAGCATTTGGGCCATATCTCTCTTCAATCTCAGGAAATATGACCTCTCTTAGTGCCTTGATTGACCATTCCATATCATCAGCATCAGCCTTGAATGTAACTTTTTTATTTTTACGTTTTGACATATTTAGAATAAAGTGAAGTAGGGTTAATGGTGAATTAAGTGTGTCCACTATTAAATAGGAAAAACCACACTCAATACTGTTTGGTTTTGAATGACAGTTGATTCCTGAAAACTGACAGGTGAATATCTCAATACTGTTTGGTTTTGAATGACAGTTGATTCCACTCTTATTGTCAAAACTGACAGTTGAATATCTGAAATCACATGCAAATATTCCTGATCAACAATACCTGATATATACTCTATATATTATTGTCAAATCTTGTATCATTTCAAATAGAGCAAAAAACAAAATAAACATTTTGACTGGCAACAGTGATGCGAGAATTAAGAGGCTGTGATGACGATGAATCAAATGATGCGATGTACCATATCTTGGCGTGGCAATTTAATATCATTATTTTTGCAGCCATGGGTGGTTACATCCTGATGTTGTTTTGCTGATCTGAGCCTTGTTGTTTGTGTGTTTTTTTTTGATGATATTCAATGGTTAAAGTTGCAAAAGAAAAAAAAAAAAGAAAAACAAGTGTGTCATATCACTTGGATTTTGGGAATCTTTTGGTTTGCTTTTTTACTGGAAACAGTGATGCGAGAATTAAGAGGCTGTGATGACGATGAATCAAATGATGCGATGTACCATATCTTGGCGTGGCAATTTAATATCATTATTTTTGCAGCCATGGGTGGTTACATCCTGATGTTGTTTTGCTGATCTGAGCCTTGCTGATCTGAGCCTTGTTTTGGTTCAGCCATGGGTGTGTTGTGTGCGTGTTTTTTTGCTTCACATGGATTTGGGAAATCTTTTGGACTACAATTTCATAACCGTATCTTGGCTGGGTAGCCACACCTCAGGGAATGTGGCTGCAGCCATGGCGTGTGTTTTGTACCGTTCATACATTTCTAGATCTGAGCCTCTTTTGGTAAGTTTCTCTTGTTTTATGCATGTTGCTAGATTCAGTCCCACAAAAGGCCCTGATCAGCGGTAGAGTGCATTTCACCAAAGAAAGATGGGACACTGAAGAGAATGCTGTGGCAAGTAATTTGGTGCAGATTACTTTTTCGCAATATCCTCTTTTGTTTCCCATCTTTCTTTGAGAATTTCATTGTATTATTGATCAGGGCCTTTTGTGGAACTGGAACCGAAAACATGCAATAACATATTGTATTTTCCCACCCTTTTTCAATTTCCTAGGTGAAATAATGAGGGGTCAGTTGAGCACCGTCGTTTGAGCGCCGCAGGTTGAGCGTTGACATTATGCTAGAAAACAAAACAAGAGATTTCTTTAAGATTTGATTTGACACTTAGTGTACTATTTGAACAGTTGAGCGTGGCTCTTTTGGGAAAGTGGCTAGAAAATAGTCTAAAAAACGGACCATGCTTAGAAAAAAGTCCCCTTTTGGTAATTTTCTCTTCAATGACACATTCATATTTATGCGTAAGGCGATGATGAACCTTTTCTGCAAATGGTTTATCGGACTATAATTCAATGACACCCGTATCTTGGCGGGGTAGCCACAGTCTTAGGGCATGTGGTTGCAGCCATGGCGGGTGTTTTGTACCGATAATACATTTTAAGATTTGAGCCTTACTTTTAGCAGTCTGCTGATATAAATTTGACTTTTTCGAACCCATCAAACAGTTTTTGTTTTAGAAAGGCGATGATGAACCTTTTCTGCAAATGGTTTATCGGACTATAATTCAATGACACCCGTATCTTGGCGGGGTAGCCACAGTCTTAGGGCATGTGGTTGCAGCCATGGCGGGTGTTTTGTACCGATAATACATTTTAAGATTTGAGCCTTACTTTTAGCAGTCGGTTGATATAATATGCGTGGTTATGCCTTTAATACTTTCTCCTACCCCATATAAATGATCAAACCCACCTTAGTTGCCACACAAACCACACCTTAGTAAAATGATCAAACTCATAACAAAGCTACAAGTATCAAAGATGGATGGATGATGAGAGATGGATGAACAGACACCACTTTCGAGTATCAACATAAACTTGATATGGTGTTGTTCATCCATCTTTCATCCTTCATTCCTGTTTGTCATGATAGAATAACTGTATCCAACTCGAAACCCAGATACAAGTATTAACTTGGCTGACCCGTAAGATCAACTAGCGGAAACATTTGATGGGTTGTTAGTTTTAGAAAGGCGATGATGAACCTTTTCTGCAAATGGTTTATCGGACTATAATTCAATGACACCCGTATCTTGGCGGGGTAGCCACAGTCTTAGGGCATGTGGTTGCAGCCATGGCGGGTGTTTTGTACCGATAATACATTTTAAGATTTGAGCCTTACTTTTAGCAGTCGGCTGATATAAAATTGACATTTGTAATTGGGGCCTTACTTTTTCGAACCCATGAAACAGTTTTACACGGCCTTTTCGATGAATCAAGAGATGAGAAAAGAGTCTTAAAAATGGCACACACTTGGTAATATGAATGTAGTTTGAGCAGTTGAGCAGTTGAGCGTTGTCGGACTATAATTGAATGACACCTTCATATTTATGCGTAAGGCGATGATGAACCTTTTCTGCAAATGGTTTATCGGACTATAATTCAATGACACCCGTATCTTGGCGGGGTAGCCACAGTCTTAGGGCATGTGGTTGCAGCCATGGCGGGTGTTTTGTACCGATAATACATTTTAAGATTTGAGCCTTACTTTTAGCAGTCTGCTGATATAAATTTGACTTTTTCGAACCCATCAAACAGTTTTTGTTTTAGAAAGGCGATGATGAACCTTTTCTGCAAATGGTTTATCGGACTATAATTCAATGACACCGTATCTTGGTGAGGTAGCCACAGTCTTAGGGCATGTGGTTGCAGCCATGGCGGGTTTTTTGTACCGTTTATACTTAATGTATAAAAAACGGACCATGCTTAGAAAAAAGTCCCCTTTTGGTAATTTTCTCTTCTTATTATTTCTAGTCTTCTAGAGTGAGTCAAAGCAAGTGTTCAAGTTGGTGTGATTTTACTTTTGAGATCTGAGCCTTACTTTTGACTGTAAAACTTCCAATTCATATGATCACTTTTTGTAATTGTAAACATTATATAATCATTTTGCTTTCCAATGAATCTGATGCAACTATTTACATTTTTAGGTGTTCTTTCCCATCAATGAACCTGAAACACACTGGTGCCTGGGCGAACTATCTATCAAAACAGGTGTTATAACTTTATATGATAGCCTTGGGAGCCCGAAAGTTGAAACACGTAGGTGGTGGCTAACTTTGAGGGAAGTCTTTACTCGTCAACTACCCACATATCTTGTTGAGAGTGAGGTGATGAAAAAGAAGAAAATCGATGCCAATAAGTATCGTGTTTCCTTTCAGTATGCATCTGATGTCCCTAAACAAGGTGGTCTTTATGGGGATTGTGGTGTTTGGGTCTGTATACTTTTGTACAGGTTGTCTCATAAGCTATCATTGAAGGTGAAGAATCCTGTCCAAGCTGCTTTGGCTTACCGTGAGTATTTGGCTGAATATTTCTGGAAATACAAGATTCCAGTTACGAGTGACATTTGACATTTAAGTTCTGTAAACAATCTAACTTATGTAAACAATATAACTTCTGCTATTGGTATGCTACTGTATGGTCGGTTGCCATTTACGAATGGCTTATTTTGAACATGTTATGTAAACATTAATATGCTAGACTATGGTCGTTTAATGTAGACAGGTTATGCAAACATTAATATGTATATATTTATATATTTAACTTATGTTGCTAGTGTATGGTCGTTTAATCTACTTGGTTAAATGTGATGTGGTATTCAACAATATAAGATATAAATTGACTGGTGGTTGGGGAGATGGTGCATTTAATGTTTCTTGTGTGATTGTCGATATAAATATAAGTTAACAACATATGAAATTTCCACACAAACAATTATATACCTTCTAGTGTTTTAGAAAGTAAACAACAAAATGAATTCACCCCCAAATTGGGAAGAATTACTTGATATAGATGACTCCGATCTCCGAATGTCAGCCACCTCCCAACTACCATTTTAATATGGAAACACTACATCTCAAAATAATCCTGCAGGTATTGTTCAACCGGCGAATGATGTGGGTGTGTATGATGGTATAATGGCGACACAGGAGTACATTAGACAAGTAGTGTATGATGTGGGAGAGGATTCTGATTTTAATAGTGGGCCATGGGTTAGTGCAGTTGAGTATATCAAACCTGATGGCGGTATCATGATTGGTTGTTTCGCCGATATCGAAAAATTTACCAAGAAAGGGAAACTTGACATCGTTGTTGCTATAATTAAGTCTTGTACCCCAAACGTCTTGGGTGATCTCACAGTATCGTTGAAAGATGTTTCAGGTTTTATATCAGGTTCAATACATCACAAAGTGGTTAATGACGAGAGGTATGAAAAGCTGCTTACTGTCGGAGCCGTTTTGATCCTTCGTAATGTTTCTGTGTTTTCTCCGAAACAATCTGGAAATCACTATCTTAATATTACTTTAAAAAATGTTGTTAAGGTTTTCTCCAAGGATAGTGTTGCTAACAATGAAAGTGGAGTTGAAAGTAGTGGAAGTGTAATCTGAATTTTAATTAATGTAATTTTCTACATGTTTATCCATGTAATTTTTCTATTAATTCAATAATTTAATCGACTTGGTTAAATGTGATGTGGTATTCAACAATATAAGATATAAAATAACTAGATGGGACGCATTTGATTCCAATTTGACTAACGTAGAACATAAGTCAACACATTAAACATAGGTTTGTTACTACCCCACACTAAGATTTCCTACCGAATCTAACAGCTCATTTAGCAATGCACCTGACATGCATGCGTGGTTTTCTGGATTCGTTGCCAATTCGAGTTTGGTCTCTAACATCTTTATTCTTGTCTCTAGCATGCTTATTTGCAAATCTTTGAACTGGCAGCCCCAACATTCTGTTAGTTCAGATGTACAAGCTGCTGGAGTTGAAGGTCCCGGAGTTGAAGGTCCCGGAGAATTAAAATTTGTCTGTTGTGAAGGATTATAACCGGGATTGTTATCAAATTCTTCCTTCCACATAAAAAATCTACACCCGTATTCTTTTTTTGCTGGCTGTTAGGTTATGCAAAATAAGAGATGGTTATGAAATAACATTTTAACTATACGGGAAACATAAGATATCTAACCTTTGAAAGAGGACATGAATACCAAAGTTGACCATAACTATGCTCCTTGTATGATTTTCGTAACACTATGTTTCCAGCTCCACATCGACACATATATCGATCCATGCGAATTTCTTTGGGATACACTTCTTTGAGATTCAATATAAACGTGCTCAACTGCTCAACTGCTCAACCGGTGGTTGGGGAGATGGATATATTTAATGTAATGTAAATGTGGTGAGGTAGCTGAAAATTTTAATGTGGTTGCTGGTTATATTAAATGTGGCATTAAATATGCATCTCCCCAACTACCAGTTGAGCAGTTGAGTTGAGCAGTTGAGCGGTTGAGCAGTTGTTACATTAAATATCCCCATCTCCCCAACCACCGGTTAAGCAGTCAACCCAAGTCATATTTCGACACGTGTCCCATGCTCAACTGCTCAACTGGTAGTTGGGGAGATGGATATTTAATGTGTTGCATTAAATGACCCCAACTACCAGTTAGTGAGGTAGCTGAAAAATTTAATGTGGTATTAAATATCCATCTCCCCAACTACCAGTTGAGCAGTTGAGTTGAGCAGTTGAGCGGTTGAGCAGTTGTTGCATTAAATATCCCCATCTCCCCAACCATCAGTTAATATAAATGTGGAATTAAAGATCGACTGCTCAACTGATCAACTGCTCAACTGATCAACTGCTCAACTGCTCGACTCAACTGCTCAACTTTTACCAAATTTTTCAATAGATATATATTAGAACGGAAAATTATTGAAACTGATTCTCACACGTCCATAACATTCATATGGAAAAATTTCGTGTGTTTCTTGTCTTTGAAGATGGCAATAGTTATGGTGTTTCGCTAAAAAGAGATATTAGATATGCTGGGTTAGTTTCATTTGTGAAGAAAAAGTTGAAGATTAGCAAAGGATGCGAGTTAGGTTTTTCATACAAAATGCCACACGGTCCGGTCCGCATAGGTGATGACGATGATGTTGAATTTTTTGTTAACGAAGTTTGTAAACCAAACGCTGCATTGCCTAAACTTTTAATCAAAATGATTGTCAACAGTTCAAAGGTAAATCCATCTTTTTCTAATGATTTTGATGTTAATGATCCCTTATTTCGTAATGATTTTGATCCCCAAAGTGTGGATAATCATTCGGAAATACCACAAAACGAACCTTTTGACAATTTCAACCAATCTAACAATGAATGTGCCAATATGTATATAAACCAGCAAAAAAATGATCAAATTATGCTTAAATGGCAAACAACAAATAATTTCGAAAATATGCCTCCTCCACCCGATCCACCAAGTCTTGAAACTAAGATACCGAATACATTGAAATACAACAACAGCTCTATAATCCTCAAAGAGGGTGATGAATTTGATAGTAAAGAATTATGCATGTTTGCAATTGCGAAAAAAGCTATCAAAGATGGATTTGAATTTAAGGCTAGGAAAACAAATAAGTCTAGGTACGATGTAATTTGTGTGCAAGATGGGTGCAAATGGAAGATACTGTCTGGTATGAACAAATCAGGTGTAAAATGGAGGTTAGGAAGAGTATACGATGTTCACACTTGTTCAAGAACACAAATTCACCCTAATCACCGTAATGCTACAAAAAAACTTTTGGGACATTTACTCGAACCCAAAATGAAAGATAGCAGTCGAATTTATACCCCAAAGGACATAATGGAAGATATTAGTCAAGAGTATAAAATTGACATTTCTTATAAGAAAGCATGGGGTGGAAGAAACCGAGCTTTGGAATTGGTAAATGGTTGCCCTATCGACTCGTTTGAGCAGTTGCCATTTTATTGTCATAATTTAAAGATGAAGAACGAGGGTACGGTAACACATATTGATACCGATGATGAAGGACACTTTAAAATATGTTTTATAGCATTTGGTGTTGCGGTATGCATTTGTATTTATTTTTTACATTTTTTTCCTTTTATGTTTTGTATTTATTTTTCTAATATATTATACGTTGTGTCACTAATAATTTCTACATAAAACAGATTCGGAGTTTCTTACGGTATATGCGACCGTTGCTTATAATTGATGCAGCACATCTCAAAGGGAAGTACCTTGGGACAAATTTGCTTGTCGTTGGAATGGATGGTAACAATCAAATTATACCTATTGCTACCGGTGTTTGTCAAGGTGAGACTGGGGAGGCATGGACATGGTTCTTGTCCAAATTGAAAGAATGCATAGGGGAACGACCAGGTTTGGCTATTATATCGGATAGACATTATTCTATTGGACAAGCGTGTAACACGGTCTTCCCAAATTCATTTCATGGTTACTGTTGTAGACATTTGATGATGAACTGCAGTTTGAACGGTAGTAAAAAGTTAAAGGCAAAATATTGGAAAACATGCAAAGCTTACACCGCGGAAGAATTTGATAGAGCGATTTCGGATATTAGGGTATATAGAAATGGTACGGCTTACAACAAACTTCTTCAAGCTGGGTTTGATAAATGGTCTAGGGCACATTGCACTGGTAATCGGTACAACTACATGACTTCAAACAGTGCAGAGTCAATAAATGCATTAACAAGGGATGTGAGAAAAGTACCAATAACAATGCTTATGGAGTGGTACAGAAAGCTTTTACAACGGTGGTTTTGTGACCGTCGACACAAATATCAACGTAATGTACTTTTTAAAAAATGTTTTCTTTTTCCTTATTAGTCAATATAAGATGAAGACAACATTATGTTATTTTATCTTTTAAAAATTATTTCAGATGCACCCGAGGGAGAACTTAGTGATTGGGCTGCCGCAAAAGTTAGGGACAGAATGTTGAAGAGCATTAACTGGGTTGTGTATGGGATTGAACAGTTTAAACTGTACATGGTAGATGATCATCGAAAACAACATACCGTCGATCTAGTTAGTAATTCATGTACTTGTCGTAAATGGCAACTTTCCGGCATACCATGTGGTCATGCGATAGCGGTAACTAGACTTCTTAGATTGTCTGATTGTAATAATTTGGCTTTTGATTGGTTCAAGAAAACAACACTGGAAGGTACGTACCAAGGATTGGTTTATCCTGTAGGAGAAATGTCAAGTTGGGAACTTCCTGATGGCTTGAAAGTTGTGAAGCCACCAATACTGGTAGTGCGTCAATCTGGAAGACCCAAAAACAAATATCGTATAAGATCTCAAGGAGAGGAACTAACCCCGGTAAGGTGTTCAAGGTGCCAATCCGTTGGACACAGGCGAACAGCATGCAGGGAACCATTGCCAAAGAAAAAGCATGTAAGTGAATAAAATTTGTATTCAAAAAACACAATTTTGCTTGGTAACTAACGAAGAAAGAAATCTCACAAATGTTGAAACTTTGTAGGGAAATGTATCTAACAGAGGAAGCTCAAGTAGGGAACTACCGTCGTTGGAGATTGATATGGTGCAAAGCTTTGATCCTATTAACTTGGCTGACCCGTAAGATCAACTAGCGGAAACATTTGATGGGTTGTTAGTTTCCTTTTTTTCGTTGATCTGGAATCATGTAAGACGCTTTTGTTTTTTGTTTAGTTTTAATATGTACTAGTCGTAAAACAATCTATGGGTGTGTTGGATTATAACCGGGATGTAACACGCTTAATGTACTTGTTTAGTTTGACTATGTTAGACGCTTAATGTTGAACCTTGTTTGCTACTGCTTATGTTGCACCTACTCAATCTAACAATCCAAGAGGAATAAGAAACAATTTAGAAACATACAAACAGCAAAATTAGGTGCCAAAGTTAGCCAGGAGGGATACATACATTCATACAATATTCAGCCAATAAACCATACAAGTTATCCAGCAGCAAAACACATTCAGCCGCAAAAGTGACCATACCATGCAGACGTGTTTTAGACCCATAAACCATACAATTGTTTACAAATTCGACACCTAAATGTTTAACAAAACAAGCACATAAAACATTCAGCCAACATGGATCTTGTGCTTGTAATAAAACCTAACCATTCTTTCACGGTACGCCAATGCAGCCTGAACTGGATCATCCACATCCAACAGTTTGCCATTCCCTAACCTGTACATTTATACGCTTCAGTTAAGAGTGTGATTTTTACACTTCTGCATAATTAACAATCTCGCTACAATGACTAAAACCAATAGTATGTGCACCATTTAACGCCACCGTCTCCTGCACACTAAACCCCTAATTTACTTTCAAAAATATTCCCTAACCTGTACATTTATACGCTTCAGTTCAGAGTGTGATTTTTACGGTACGCCAATGCAGCCTGAACTGGACACCTACTATAACAATATTAACCTAATGTAGCTGCTAAACTAGTAAACATGTTTTTACATTTTTTGGTCAGTTATATCAATCGAATTAGACACCCTAGAAATCCACTACTACACCTATTTTACGTTCAAGATTACATTCATACTAACATCACAAATAGTACATTAAAAAGAAGATGCAGACCTGAATAAGAAGATGCAGAGCCACACACCACAATCATCATACAATCCACCCTGCTTGGGAACATTCATAGCATTGTTAAAAGTAATCCTATAGGTCATAGGATCAATTCCCTTCTTCTCGAAAACACCTGCCTCTTGCAACACTTCTGGAAGCCTAGTCTCTAGACATTTCCTCACACTCAAATAGAATGGACGAGTCTCAGGATCATATACAGGTCCACTGTCATAAAATGTAACTCGACCGGTCTGGATATGATACACAGCTAGGGACCAATGTGTTTCTGGCTCATTTATGGGAATGAAAACTCTTTGAACATCACCCCAACCCAGAGGGTAAGTTTCTTTGGTTGCGTACCAGACAGGCATCCGTCCGTTCATCAGTAATGGTAGGAAAAAGCAGCTTACCATAGATCACTCCATATCTGATGGTCTGGTATGCCACATGTAGCTTATCCAAACATCAATGTGCTGTAGGTAAAACAAATTGACATATATATTCAGTCATTTATAAAAAAAACAGTGCTTTTCATTTTCTCTACCTGTACTAGATATCAAGTAAGATAGTGTTACGAGACAAGCATCATTGCCACACCTTCCTACTTTTAGCCTCTGCTCAAAAACCCATCCCCATGACGACGTAACATGTACAATGGCTTACACCAACACCCATTGCTACGTCGTCATGGCAATGGATTTTCGAGGGGAAACTCAAAATAGAGAGTTGGATCAAAATACTTCAAGTAAATTAGGCATCTTAGCATAACATCCACCAAATTGACAAAAATCATTTCTCAAATGATATCACTACTGGTTCAAAATATTGTTGAGTACAAGAAAAAAAATATACTCTTCTCTGTGGCTACACTACAATTTTTTTAACAAATAATAATGTCATTTGCGAAAGAATTTCATGGATTTGGTGGATGCTATACTAAAATACCTAAAGTGGTTAAAGTAAATGATGGATTAATGATACTTATATCTAGTATCTCATGTAACACTAAAATGTAAAAATTACTTATAATCAAATGGCAGGCAGAGACAGCCAAAAGCATGTTTTATAAAAAACTGAGTAAAGTAAATAAAATTTACTTTACCTCGTCACGTAGCCATCCTTTACGATTATCGTCGAAACCGGTTAAACCATCCCAGAAACGACGATCGACAACGATATCAGACCAAGGGAACACACAGTTACGCCAACCGTCCTTAACCAGGAATCGATCAACTTCAAAGTTAACATAAACTTTATCTAGGTTTTGGTATGGCCGTTCTAGAACCTAAAAATAAAGACAATGTAAATCATACATGTAATAATACGTTTACACGTTGACAGTTAACTACTGACTGATATATCAAAGCAAAGGAATCATTTCTCATACCTCTACCCATGGTTTGACTTGTACTAACATCTCAGCCATACGTGGAGTATGAACAGGTAAATACTTTCGACCCTTCAACATATCTTCTAAGCTAGTAACATCAGAAGTTTTACACCTCTTCTCCACATAGGGTGACCTAGGAACATGTTCAACTCTCCTCTTCTTTGTTTCGCACTGCTCTAAAGCCCTTTTGAAGGGCGTTGAATTCAGTTTCTCAATAACCTTCAATCTGTTTTCAGCTTCAACGCTCAACTTCTTACTCGCTCCCCTCTGCTCCTCCTCTTCCTCGTGTTTTTCAGCTTCAACACTCAACTTCTTACTCGCTCCCCTCTGCTCCCCATCCACGTCAACATGTGGCGTATCAAACAACTTGAAAAAATAATTGACTTGACTGCAATACTCATTAGCAAGATCTACAGGCTGCGGATGATATGAAAAAAGGTTAACAAAATTTTATTATCGCAAGTTATTAATTATATCACAAATGAAATAAGAACAAAACAAAATATCATTATATTACCTGTTCTCCGTCAGCTGTGTTAACTATGTCTCCATAAACCTGCATAACATAGTGGCAGACACTTATTAGTATAAAATTATAATGAAAGGTATAATCACATAAATACCATTTAATTACATTTTCATATGCATCATTCTTCATTTTGACTCCATCAACTGTGTTAACTTTGTTTCCATAAACCTACATACAAAAGTTTATAACACCTATTAGTAGAACATTAGAATTAAAGGTTTAGTCACATTATTACAATTTATACTTACCTTTTCATAGGTTTCTTGGTTCATTTTGTCTCTGTCACTCATTATGACCTGCAGAATAAAGTTTTTAGAAACAAATTCCGCGTATTAGCATACCACGTGCTAATTGTTTGCTAGCAATGTAACTTGCTCAGGAATTGATAAAGGTAAAAAACTAACTTGAATAATAGTCTCAAGTTTCAAAGTGCGGGCTTCCAAAGCCTTAACCCGTTCATCAACTGAAACAACTTCTACCTCTTTACCCATGCTCTCCATATCATAACCCTCGGGGTATACCACTTTCTGCCTAGCTTTAATCGCGGCCACTTTCTGAAAATGTTCATCCCAGGGTCCCCCTTTTGCAAGAGGCGGCGCTCTCGGGGTATACCACTTGAAAAAATCAATGCTTCGTGTGAACCATTCAGCTTCAGCCTCAAAGCATGTTGGCATAATCACGTTGGGTTTCGAGTCCTTACAATAGATTTATAAGTTATATGGTATCTAAAATTGTCTATATGTTTAAAGTTAACCAATCAATAAAATACTATATATAATTACCTTGTCAAACAGTTGGTCGAAATAATCAGTCTTTCTAAATGGTGTGTGTTTCGACCATGCAAGTGCTCTTGGGATCACCCCTGGAGCCTTGTTCCACCACTGTTTACTTTTACTCGTATCAGCACACTCTATCATCCATATCTACAAAAAGTTAACACAACAAATATAAGTTACGAGGACGAGAAACATATGAAGTTAATTTTCAAGCCCTACAGTAAACTAATGATATCAAATTTTTTTGGTGTTAACCTTGAAAGCAGCAACGAATCCCTTCAAGCTATAGGTAGGAACATCGTTGGATTCTTTATCACCAATTCTTTGACGGTAAACCGCTGGATGATTTGAAGAGACATTTCTAATAGACTCATAAAGCTGCCTCCAAAGGAGTTCCCCCCATGGAAATGCATTCCATTCATCAAGATCCTCGACCATCCTCAGAAAAATATCATCAATGATAGACCCCAAGTCTTTACCCATTAATATCACCTCAAGCGTTATCAACAGACAAACCCGTATCGCATCCTCATCAGACAGATTTAGAAACAGCTCTTCATCTTCAATAACAGATAATAGATCAATTGATTTAACATGTTGACCTACATGGTTTGGAAATACTCGGTGACGGAAAGGGATATCACCACTACGCCATTTCCTAAAACTGACCATACCAAATCTAAAACCAGTAACCAGGCAGAATTCATTTCGACCAAAATAGAGAGAATGTCCATTCAAATAGTATACAAGTGGAAGATCATAGTTATCATTGTTTTGATGGAATTGTTTCCGAAGCATGTAATGAACAAGACCTTCCTCGTTATCGACATAGGTAAGATCAAGACATGGTCCAAAACATGTGGCTTTAAACATGGAACGGCGCGGCTGGTCTAATCGATCATTCATAAGTAAGAAGTAATGCACTTTGCTTTTAACAATAACTCTAGCATCATACGCCTACAAGAAATAACATATTAAAAAAGTTAAAACAAACAAGAAGTGTCTATAAGCACACTCATCAAGTCAGGCATACAACACCGCAGAAAAACCGAAGTGTCTACAAGCACACTCAACAAGTGTCTACAAACAAACAAGAAGTGTCTACAAGCACACTCAACAAGTATCTACAAGTAAAAGCATATCCGCAGATGTATTCAGGACTAAGATCAAGTGTCAATACACGTTAATTACACCTATTTGACAACTAACCCTAAAACTATTATTAAAAACAACAAATACAGTTTTCAACCCTCTCATTTAACGCATGAAACAAAACATGACGTAAAGGGATCCAACAAAACCGTAAGTTGTAGGAAGAAACGAAATTAATCAAGTGTGAATACTTACCATTTTCATATAATCGAGTCGAACATCAACGGATCTCGTCTGGTTGTGTGATCAAAGTTTCGGGTGTTGTGTGATCACTGGAAATGATCTAAACAACAACACTGATCCATGCACTGTTACTGTGTGTTTGTGTGTGTTGAGTGTGTGTTTTTTTTGAAGATATTGAAGGGTTAAAGTGGCAAAAAAAAATAAAAAAGAAAATAAAAATAGTCATATCCATTGGATTTGGGAAATCTTTTGGGTTCCTTTTTCAATTTCCTAGGTGAAATATTGTGGGGTCAGTTGAGCACCGTCAGTTGAGCACCGCCGGTTGAGCGTTGACATTATGCTAGAAAACAAAACAAGATATTTCTTTAAGATTTGATTTGACACTTGGTGTACTATTTGAACAGTACCCGGTTTTGCCACGTGTCCAAATATGTATGGGGTTGAGCAGTTGAGCAGTTGAGCGTGGCTCTTTTGGGAAATGGCTAGAAAAAAGTCTAAAAAACGGACCATGCTTAGAAAAAAGTCCCCTTTTGGTAATTTTCTCTAAAAAAAATTGGAATTTTTTCGCAAATTTGAATAAAAAAAAAAGTTTCAAATTTCCAATTTTTTTAAGATTTAAAAAAAATATGTTTTTAAAAAAAATATTTTTTGAAGATTTTTTATAAAAATTTGAAAAAATATTTTTCAAGATTTTTAAAAAAATTTAAAAAATTCCAATTTTTTAAATTTTTTTTTGGAATTTTTTTTTTCAAATTTGGGTAAAAATTCCAATTTTTTTTTTTGGAAATTTTTTTTTCTTTTTGGAATAAATTTTCAATATGTTTAAAGAGTACAAAAACGTAAGAAAAACGGACAACAACTGATAAAAACATAAGGAAAACGGACAAAACGTAAGAACAACGGACAAAAACGGATGAAAACTGGCAAAAACGAAAGAAAACAGACAAAACGTAAGAAAAACGGACAAAAAATTAAGAAAAATGTAAGAAAAACGGATGAAAATGACTAAATCTAAAAGCCAATGACCATAAGGACTATTACTGAAACTTTTTTAACCGAAAATAAAGTTAATGGATGACCTGTGAAAGTCAACGCAAGCCACAGGGACCATTTATGTCATTTTTCAAACTTTTGACCTGGTAACTTGTTAGTTACAGGTAATATTACGTACATTGTTCCAAAATTGAAAGTATATTACGTACAAAAATAATAAAATTTGTATGTTACGTACTTCGGTATATCTGAGAGAGTTTGTTACGTATTTTCAGCCTTCACCCTTGTATATATACTTTTTCATGTTGACGCTATAATAGTATTAAAATCCAACATTTAGTTTGTAAAATAATTACGATATTCTATTAGTAAGTATATAAATGTATATATACTTATTTATGTTGACACATATTATTATTGTCAAAATCAATATTAGTTGATTTATTTTCTAATTGCATTTAGAAAATACTTAAGTTAAAGTTTGGAGACTCTCAAATAATGATTGATAAAATGATATAGTAGTCTTTATTCATTCATCAAATTTTGTTCTCAACATTTATCATTTTCAACTGTTAATTTTTGTGACATAATTATGTCTACTTGCACCTATTGATGCCAAAGAGTTGACGTAGGCTTTTATCATGTGAATTGCGACTTGAGCACTTGTTCTTATATTTAAACCTTTACACTTGGTTACTTGCACTAAGACTTTTATATACTTGACGTTATGACCATGTGTAACGAAATAAAAGGGAAAGGATTAGACGGGAACGAGTTTAGTTTATATTTGAACTCTCGAGTATACATTTTGAGTCTTACCGTTAGAGTACAAAACTGACACGGTTGGGCCGCGTCTGGCAGAAATGGGTGCAAGACTGGGCTTAGGCCCATAAGTCAAAATGAACTCAAGCTTAATAAGAGTGTGGGATGTGGCCCATAGGTGGTCTAGTAGATCTTTTTGGAGGTTAGACCTGGGCTGCGGCCCAAAGCTATACCGAGAGCAGACATGAAATATATGTTTTAACACATTACATAATCTTAATGCTAGTGTATCTATCTTGGACGCCAAAGGAGAAAAGAAAACTAAGCACTTCAAGTAATATGCCTTTAACTCGGAGTCTTGCTCGAACCAAGGGTTTCGGGACTGATGTGCTCGACACACATCTTAACCACTTGATTAGGCTATAATAATCCGAATGATACTCGAGGCCGACATGTAAATCTTAACATGTTAGATCAAAGAAAACGATAGAGCCATAATAGTTGCGTACTACTCAACATCGATTTCATCTCGAACATCAACATGTACACTAATAAGTTATGACTTGATTTCATGATAATAGTATCTACTCATATATCCTTTTTATACATCTCCTAGTGTCGAGACATTTGCTTACAAGAATTGAAGAAGCAGTTTATTTAGTCTCACGAATTTGTCGAGGGACAGCTCATAACATGGACTTCAGTTAGTGTGAGTACTAAGGGGGGTTCACAGTCGAGTCTAACAAAGACTCGACATCGACTAAGGTAATAAATATTATAACCAAAAATCATGGATTTTTATGGTACAGGGTACCAAGATTTATGCGCAAGTTTTGAGTACTAAACAAGATGACACGACCAACAATAATTTCCCAGGTTTAACACCAAGATTACTAGTGAATTTTTATAAAACTTAACTCTTCCAATTTCTTGGTTTTGTGTACACGACAGAAAAACCCATCCACATAAACAAAATACATTTTTAAGTTCAACATAATAACAAAGGAAGAATGAGATTAACATGACAAAGTGTATAACGAATTTTTGATACAATCACCAAACTTGACTTCTCTATTTTTCTTGGCTTACACGACTCGGCAGGAACCAAAGTTAGCAAAACAATACCAAAAAACTCAACTTATAGTTTTTCTTGTTTCATGCATCTCGATAGAAAACTCAACAAAGTGAATGACCAAATTAAATCTTTAACATAGCAACCATGAAAGAATGTTATTAACATGACCAAATGTGTAACAATTGTTTGATACAAAATACCATACTTAACATCACAAGAATAATGTGCAAAACATTACAATAAGAAAAGATTCATAACCTCAACTTGGAAGAGATGATGCGTGAGGTACAAAAATGGCTTCTTGGATTCGAACCAAACAAGACTTGAATTAGCTCCAACACACCTCTAATTGCAAAACCCCCAAATCAATTTTTGAAAACCCTAAGTTTCACAAACCCTAGTTTTTGGTAAAATTGATGAGAAACTGAGTTTGGGGTGTTTGCATCTCTACTAGAGATAAAGAAGTATCTTGGGAAAGAGCTTGACTATCTTTCTTTCCTTATGTCTTGGTTTGAGGCCGAATTTGGTTAGCTTCCAAACCTAAGAATATCTTGGACTTTTGGCTCAAGCTAGATTGGTGTGAAGATATGATTCTCTTGGATGACTTTGCCTTGATTCTCCTTGGATTCGTACGAGTAGTAGCAGGCGCATCAAGGAGAGATTTGAGAAGCAAAAACTTTCATGATTTTGGTAAGAGAGAGGAGAATATGATGGGATCAACATGTTGGGTTTTCTTCTTTGGGAGATTCGACCTATGTAAAGCGCAGGTCTAGAGGAAGAAGAAGAAGATTGATATCTTTTCTTTCTCTGCTTTTGTGTTTGGTTTTGTCGTGTGTGGAAGAGAAGGACAAAGAGATGATATCTCAATTTTTTTATAAATTAAAGGTTTCCTTTTATGTAACATGTGTTTGTATATATGTATTTTACTTATAGTACAAATTGTGAAATTCTATGTATATACATTATACTTAGGTATAAATTGTATTTGAGTCTTATAGGAGTTATTGCTCAAGTGAAAGTGTGTTAAATATTTTGTGTCCCGCGATATTAAATTGTGACCGAAGTATCATTTTTTGATAACTTTCATAACGTAGTATCTTATTGTTACGTGTCTGAAATATTTTTATCTTTGTAATATTCCATATCACGGACATTTGTCATTTGTTTTATCAAGTCCTTATCATAGTGTCGGTATGCGTGCAGTGTCGGTCACTGAGAATAACGAGATAACCTCTCGTCTTACCATTTAAATCATAAGACAAAAATGAAATATTCATAAAATGATATGAATGCAAAAGGGGTGCAGTTATCTACTGTATGCGAGTTATCTACTCAAATGATCAGGCAAAGCTTATGCATACTTCATGACTCATGCTTAGTAATAATAAATTACTAATTATCAGTTAAATTTTAGTGAAAATTTACCGTGTGTCACAATCTGAGACTTCCAATTAAACTTCGGTAATAAGTTGCGTCAACTGAGTTTCCATCTTCCGTCTTGACCAACTTAGTAACGGGATCCATTGGTATCTTCATATCATTACTTTCTGTCCTACTTGTTTCTTTCAAGATCTTGTTAATATATCTTGTTTGCTTGATTGTAATCTCTCCTCCTGTCTGAGTAACTTCTATCCCAAGGTAATAAGCTAACAATCCTAAGTCGCTCATTTCATATTTATAATTCATCTGGGATTTAAATACTCCTATTTCCTTCCTTGGAGTGCCCGTGATAATCAAATCATCGACGTAGACTCCAACTATAAGTGTAGAAGTCTTGCTTCTCTTCGTATAAACTGCTTGTTCGAGATTACATTTCTTAAAGTCTAATGACTTTAAGGTTTGATCAAGTTTCACATTCCAAGCTCGTGGTGCTTGCCTTAAGCCATACAGAGCTTTAGTTAGCTTGTAGACTTTCCCTGAATTTCCTTGTTGAATAAATCCTTCAGGTTGTGTAACATAGACTTCTTCCTTCAAATCTCAATGAAAAAATGTTGATTTTACATCTAAGTGATGTACTTGCCATCCATGATATGTTGCTAGTGCTAGTATCAAACGAACTATTTCTATCCGTGCAACTGGTGCAAATACTTCATCGAAGTCTATTCCTTATTCTTGTACATATCCTTTTGCTACTAAACGTGCCTTGTATTTGATGATTTCTCCTTTTGCATCTCTCTTGGTCTTGAAGACCCATGTAAGTCCTATTGCCTTCTGATTTGTAGGCAAAGTAGTAAGAGTCCATGTGTTATTCTTGTTTATTGAATCTAGTTCAATTTCCATGGCCTCGATCCATTTCTTATATGTTGATGCCTCCTTGTAGTTACGTGGTTCTTCTTCCATAAATTGTAGGCTTTCAGTTTCAACTCTACGTGCATACTTATATATTTCCATCATATCCTTGAAACCTTGTACTGGTGTATCATCAAATCTATTTTCTGAGTTCTTAATTGAACTAATAGTAGCATCTTCTTCCTTTTCTGAGTGTGGGTTGTAAGTGTATGTTGGTGGGGTGATTGGAGAGTTTGGAGTAGTAATTGGTTCCTCTTCCTGTTCCTGATATATATTATCATTGTTGTAGAGTTTTCATTGTCGACTCCTTCTACCACAAAACTTGCCCAAAATGAGCCTTGTGTACTTGTTTCCTCTCCGGTGTTATCCCAATCCCACGGTTTTGTTTCCATAAACTTTACATCCCTACTAACATGTTTCCTTTTTCCTTTTGGATCATATAGCCTACATGCTTTCGATCCTTCCTCTACTCCTAAGTAAATCATGGATATGTATCTATCATCCAGCTTTTGTAAGTCAGGTATAGTTACCTTGGCATAAGTTGTGCATCCGAATATCCTTAGGTTTTCCCGCATTGGCTTTCTGTTGTAGAGTGCCTCATATGGCGTTTTATCTACCAGGGCTCTTGTAGGTACCCTGTTTAGTTTATAAATGGCGTGTCTGACTGCTTTCGCCCAAAAATTTAATGGTAACTTCATAGCTTTCATCATACTCCTCGTAGTTGATAACACTGTTCTATTTCTTCTCTCCACTACTCCATTTTGTTGTGGTGAGTAAGGTGCTGTCAACTGTCGTGTTATTCCATTTTCCTTACAGTACTTGGTGAATTCATTAGATGTAAATTCACCTCCTCTATCTGTTCTTAGCATCCTTAACTTCATTCTCATCTCCATTTCAATCTGTTGTCTAAATTCCTTGAAAGTGCTAAATGCCTGATCTTTCGATGTCAGAAAGTAGGCCCACATGAAACGTGTACAGTCGTCCACTAACATGGAAAATGACTTATAGGACCACAGAGGTCTCCATATACTAAGTCCGACGAGTTTTTTGATCTGAATTTAGCTTGATTTGGAAATGGTGTTCTACTATGTTTTCCTAATAAACATGCATCACAAACCTGTCATGCATGATTTATTCTTGATATTCCTTCTACTAGACCCTTTCTTGTCATTTTCTTGATGTCGTCAAAGTTCAGATGACCTAATCTAGCATGCCATAACCATGCTTGGTTATCTACGTTTGCTAAGAGACATATAGGTGCTTCTATTTGTAATATAATACTGTAAAGTCGATTCTTAGATCTTTCAACCTTCATCAACAACTTCTTATTCTTGTCATACAAAGTCAATTTGTTTCCATCCATGATGATCTTACAACCTATCTCCGTAAGTTGTCCTAAACTTAGTATGTTGCTCTTGAGGTTTGGAATGTAGTATACATCCGAAACTATCTTTTGTTCTTGGTTCCTACAACCTAACAATATAGAGCCTCTACCCTTTATCTCCACATACGATCCATCTCCAAAACGAACGCGTCCATTTATGCTTTCGTCAATATCCCTAAAATGAAATTTGGTTCCCGTCATATGGTTACTTGCACCATTATCTAAATACCATATGCTTGCATCTGTTGTAGCATATTTTATGGGTTGAATTTGTCCTTCATTCAATAAAACTTCCTCGTGTTCAGTTTCGTGTGTAGTCATTAACGAGTGGGTGATCCCGCGCGTTGCTGCGGAAGTGTTGTGACCCCGTTATATTTTTATGTAGCGGTCCTTTAAAGTTTAATTATGGTACATTGTTAGTCCTTGAAGGACCTAGTTTGCAACGATAATTAAACCTTAGGGACTATTTTCGTTAAATAGCTATACATACTAATTAATGCTACAAAGGACTTAGTTTGCAAGGACACTTAAACCTTAGGGACTATTTTTGTCAAATTGCTATAGATAGTAATTAATGCTAGAAACTTGTTCCTGCCTTTTAGTATATGTATATATATATATATATATATATATATATATATATATATATATATATATATATATATATAATAGTGATGGTTCATCTTCTTCTAAAATAAGGTTTGATTGTTCCTGAGTTGTCGATGTTCCTTTGCAGTTTTTCTTATAATGTCTAAGTTTTCCACACTTGTAACATCGTACTTTGCTCATATCCCGCTCACGTTTATTCCTATTTGACTTTTCTTTGTGAGTTAAGCTTTCCTTGAGTCATATTTGTTTCTATTACTTTGCCAGTTTCCTCGTGAAAAGTTTGATCTACCTTCAATTTTACTAAGACGTCTTCCTCCTCTCGAGTGTTCGCCATGTGCGAATAGTAAGTTTTCTTGGCTTTCTACTTGTCCTCCTTTCCAGAGTTTCATCCTTTCCTCAAATGCCTTGAGTTTTCCAATGATCTCGTCTAAGGTAACGTCATCAAGATCACTTGTTTGTTCTATGGATGCTACTATTTGAATGAACCTATCTCGTGTGGAATTTAATAGTTTTCGTACTAAAAGTGATTCATCCAAAGTTTTCCCTAATTCTTTAGCCTTAGTGGCATAACTGTTTAGTTTAGCCGAAAATGCATCCACCGTGTCATCTTCCTTAATTTGAAGTGTTTCATCATCAATGATTTTAACCGTGCTTGCTGCACTCTTTCTTCTCCAACGTGTCTCTTCTTTAACGATTTCCATAATTCTTTTGCCGTTTTACAACCCGTGACTTGTAAAATCGCATATTCGGTCAACGCTTGATATAAGAAGGTCGTCGTTGCCTTATCCTTCTTATCATCTACTTGCGTATTTTCTTTAAGTTCTATCGCTTACCATAAACCGTGTGCTTCTAGTATAACCTTAATTTGAATTGACCAAACTGTGTAGTTTGTCAATTTCAACTTAGGGCATTGATATTGTGCGATTGGTATTACGGGTTTTAGTGGTGTCGTAGTGTTAGTCGTATCATCACCGGCCATCTTATATGTGCTTATTATCTTCAACTTCTAATCGTATGGGAATTTTCTAACTAGTATGGTATTCCTACTAATACGGGAATAGAAATAGTTTTCCGGGAATCCTAATAGTATGGGATCAATAAATAGTTCTCGGGATTTCCTAATAGTACAAAATAAAACCTCTATACTAGTTATTATAATAGAAATCCAGAAATTTTGACTTGTGACCTCGTTATTGTGTTAAACACAAATGTATTCCCTTCTCGTGTTGTCGGTATGTTGGCAATTATACCCACCACATCTTTTCTTTTCCTTGTCTCCGCGTTAATATCACCAACCCAACAAAACTTTGTATTTCTTTTCCTTGTCTCCGCGTTAATACCCACCACGTCCCTTTTTATCATATACACTCATGCTAACTACAATATTCATATTGATTTGAAACTAGAAATCCCAACAGAATAATTTCGATATGTCCTTGTGCGTGTGTCTCTGTGTGTGTGTGTGATCTCTCGATCGTTGGAGAGAAACATTTTGTCCCAAGGGCGAAGTAAGCAATTTGCGAGAGCCAAAGGGAGAGGATGGGTTGTGGTCTCATGAACATATGTGTTTAGGTGGGTGGGTGTGTTCCTATGTTAGTGTTAGTAATTAGTTTTCTTTTCTTCGTTTACAGAAAATTTATGAAGCAATTATTTAAACATATGGCATGTGCCGGTTTCCTCGTCTGGACCTTAACTCCTTAAGTACGGTTTACTTAAGAAATAGTAATTTGATACGCGCCAATTTGGATTCCACTGATAAGCTAAACCATCAGTGGAAACCATTGCTAAGCCAAAAGTTAGTTATAACTTTTGGCGGGAAAAGTCTGTTTACTCCTTCCTCTTATTTCTCCTTCCTCCCAACTGTATAAATACTCTTTCCCACTTCATTTGTAATTCATTCACGAAAAGACTTGTAATATTTCTCTCTCTTAATTCCATTACAAGCTAAGAGAATCATTTGATTACAAATACGGTTTCATTTCTTCTTATGTGATCCCACTACAACAAAAGTGGCTTTTTAGGACCCTTTGTGTGGGACGGTATGATAATGGAGTCCTAAAAAACTGTTTAGTAGGACATATGAGCGTTTAGGGTCCTTTTTAAATATTTGCTACTTAGGCGATGTCCTAAAAAGGTATATAATAGGATGGTCGATGATTTGGGGTCCTATTATCATATAACTTAATATGACACTTAAAATATGGATCCTAATAAATTACCTTTATAAGACGTTTATTCATTATGGTTGTATTATAATAAACCATAATAGGACACTTGAGTTTTGAGTCATAAGACATCACTTAGTTAAAACGCTTATTCACAAAAAGTTTTATTATAGCAAAATTTAATAGGACCTTTGACACGTGGGTATTATAACGTTAACCTTTATAGGACGCTTATGTACAATGGTTTTATAACATCATTTTTTTAAAACGATTATTTGCAAAAGTTTTATTATAACAAAACTTAATAGGACCCTTAAAGGATGCATATTAATTATGGTTTTATTACAATACACCATAATAGGACACTTGATATATAAGTCATAAAACATTAATTATTTAAAACGCTTATTCGCAAACGTATTATTAAAACATAACTTAATATGACAGTTGACACTTGGGTCCCATAGATTGATACACCATCATAAGACACTTGATATTTGAGTCATAAAACATCGGTTTTATGGAACACTTATTCGCAAAGGTTTTTTTTATAAGAAAAGTGAATAGGACCCTTGACAATAGCGTCTTATAACGTTAACCTTTATAGAACGCTTATTCATAATGGTTTGTTTATGATACACCACAATAAGGAACATTTTTTTATTGTCGTAAAACATCCGCTTTTTATAACGCTTATTCAGTTTTATAGAACGCTTAATTGCAAAAGTTTTATTTGAAAAAAAATTAACAGGACCCTTGACAACTGTGTCTTTTAACATTAACCTTTATAGTACGCTTATTTGTTGTGGTTTTATTATCCTACGCCATAATAGAACACTCCTTTATTTGAGTCATAAAACATCAGTTTTTTAGAACGCTTATTTACAAAAGTTTTATTTAAACATTAGTTAGTATGACACTTGATACTTGGGTATCAAAACTTGATACACCATAATAGGACACTTGTTATCTGTCTTTGTATTGTTATATGTCTCAATATTTTGAAAGTTATGTATGGGTTATTTGTCTTTGTATTGTCCTTATCTATCAATGATACGTCCGTCTGCATACGTTTTCGTCTGTTTCCATACGTTTTCGTACATTTTCATACATTTTCGGCCACTTTTAGACGTTTTTATACGTTTTCATCCGTTTTCTTACGTTTTTGTCTATTTTTGTCCGTTTTCATATGTTTTCGTCCATTTTCATCCGCTTTCATGCACTTTCGTTCGTTTTCATACGTTTTCGGCCGCTTTCAGACGTTTTCATACGTTCCGTCCACTTTCACATGTTTTCTTCTGTTTTCATACTTTTTCGGCCGCTTTCAGACGTTTTCAAACGTTTTCGTCCGCTTTCACACGTTTTCATCCTTTTTATTACATTTTTATCCATTTTCATACGTGTCCTTCCATTTTCATATGTTTTCATCCGTTTTCGCATGTTTACGTCCGTTTTTATACGTTCTCAGCCGTTTTTAGACGTCTTCATACGTTCTCGTCCGTTTTTGTCTGCTTTCATACGTTTTCGCCCATTTTCTTACGTTTCCGTTCGTTTTCATACGTTTATGTCCGTTTTCATACGTTTTCGTCCACTTTTATATGTTTTCGACCGTTTTCATAAGTTTTCACCCGTTTCGTTTCAAATGTTTTCGTCCATTTTCATACGTTTTTGTTCGTTTTCATACGTTTCCGGCCGCTTTCTAATTTTTCATACGTTTCTGTCCGCTTTCACATGTTTCGTTCGTTTTCTTACGTTTTCATCTATTTTCATACAAGTCCGTCCATTTTCATGTGTTCTGTTTTCATCCATTTTCATCCGTTTCCTTACGTTTCTGTCCGTTTCCATACACTTTCGTCCTTTTGCATACGCATTCATCTGATTTTATTCATTTTCGTCCGTTTTAATAAGTTTTCAGCTGTTTTCATTCATTTTCAAACACTTCCATTTTGTTTCATACGTTTCTCCCCTTTTCATATGTTTTTGTCCCTTTTCATACGCTTTTGTCAGTTTTTATACGTCTGTTTTCATAAGTCTTCGGCCGTTTTCGTCCATTTTCATACGTTTTCGTCCGTTTTCAAACGTTTTCGTTCATTTTCAAACGTTTTTGCCCGCTTTCTGATGTTTTCATACGTTTTCATTCGATTTCACATGTTTTTGTCCGTTTTCTTACGTTTTCGTCTGTTGTCATACAAGTCCATCCATTTTCATATGTTTTCGTCCGTTTTCATACGTTTTCATCCGCTTTCGTACGTTTTTCGTCTGTTTTCTTACGTTTCCGTCCACTTTCATACTTTTTAATCCTTTTCATACGCTTTCGTCTGATTTGATACATTTCGTCCGTTTTCAGAAGTTTTTAGTTGTTTCGTTCGTTTTCGTCCGTTATCATACATTTTCGTCCTTTTTTTTACTTCTGTTTTTATACGTTTTCGTTTGTTATCATAATTTTTGGCTGTTTTTGTCCCTTGTCATATGTTTCCATCCGTTTTCATATGTCCTCATACATTTTCGTCCATTTTTGGTCACTTTCTGACGTTTTCATACGTTTCCGTCCGCTTTCGCACGTTTTCGTCCGCTTCCTTATGTTTTTGTCTGGTTTCAAACAAGTCCATCCATTTTCATATGTTTTCGTCCGTTTTCATACGTTTTCGTCCTTTTTCATACGCTTTCGTCCGATTTTTTACGTTTTCGTCTTTTTCATAAGTTTTCAGTTGTTTTCATTCGTTTTCATACGTTCTCATCCGTTTTCGTCCGTTTTCACACCTTTTCATATGCTTTCGTCCGTTTTTATACGTTTTCGTTTGTTATCATAAGTTTTTTTGTTGTTTTCGTCCGTTTTCATACGTTATCGTCCATTTTCATACGTTTTTGTATGTTTTCACAGTTTTTCGTACGTTTTCGTCCGTTTTTATTCATTCCCATACGCTTTCATTTATTTTTATACATTTTTGTCCTTTTTTATACGTTTTTTCTGTTTACATTTTAAATATCTCAAGTGAAAACGGACGAAAATATATGAAAACGGACAAATATGTATGAAAACGGACAAAAGCGTTTAAAGATGGTCAAAACATATGAAAACTGATGAAAATCTATGAAAACGGACGAAAACGTATAAAAACATAAAAAATGAACGAAAACATATGAAAACGAACGGAAACGTATGAAAGTGTATCAAACGGATGAAAACCTATAAAAAAGGACGAAAACGGACAAAAACATAAGAAAACGGCCGGAAACATATGAAAGCGGACGAAAACGTACAAAAACGACCGAAAACGTATGAAAACTTATATAAACGGACGAAAACATATGAAAACAGACAAAAAAATTTGAAAGCAGACAAAAATGTATGAAAACGGCCGAATACGTATGAACACTGACGAAAACGTATGAACACTGACGAAACAGACGAAAAAATATGAAAAAAAAAACAAAACAAGAAAAAAAAACGTTTGAAAGCAGACAAAAATATATAAAAACAGCCGAAAACCTATGAGAATGGACAAAACGTATGTAAATGGATCAAAACGGACGAAAACATATGAAAGCGGACGGAAACGTATAAAAACATGCAGTACAAGAAAAAAAATTTATTGGTAAGATAGTTATTCGCCGTAATTTGTATTTATATATATGTAGGGTTGAGCATCGGTCCCGGCCGGACCGACCAAGACCGGTGTACTTGAAACTAACGGGTCTAAAAATGTGCTCTTTTGAACCGGTTCCTCTTGTACGGGTCTAAAAATCTGCTCTTTTGACTTTTGGTGAGATTTAATTTTCTTTGGTCTTCAAAATTTTCAATCACCCCCCAAAAAACCAAAACACAGTTACCATTTTAACATATTATCATTCACTTCAAAATTTTCAATCACCACTACTAAACCCTAACTGGTCATTATAGTACCAGCAGCCGTCATTTCCACCGGAATCAGATCCGTCACCAAACCCTAACAACGAGAGTCAATAGCCGCCGTCGCTCAAACAGCTACCACTGTCGTCTAAAACCGCCGCCGAACAAACCATATTCAGTAAGTGAATGATATGCTGTAATTATTAAGCTTATATATGTTGTAATTCTTTTTTATAGCTGATTTTTTCTTTTCTTTTTAGATCTTGCTATAGTTTTGTCTTATTAAGAAGTGAATGATAATATGTTGAGTTCGATTAAGGAACATGTTGATGGTTAGGTATGCTTGGTATATTATTAATTAGGATAGTTTGTTCACGCAAGGGGTGTTTGGGGTAACCTCATAAGAAGTTGTTAATTTGCTATTTGATTGTTAATAAGCAGATAATCACTTACAGGGCTCGGGTCGATTCGGGTCCAACTTAGCTTATCGGGTAGTACTAGGAGGAGTATTGGTGGTGCTGACTCAACAATATTAGCCCTGAAACATCAAATACCACTGCTAGTGCTGACTCAACAAACCAACAACAACAATCGAGTAGTACTAGGAATAAGACGAGTCTTTGAGAATTGCTAATAATCCTACTTGTATATGATACAGATGAGGAATTCTAAAGAAATCTTGTTCCCTAGAAAAAGACCCGGTCACTTGCCAGGTATTGACGTCGGTTTTCAGTTCTATTCACAAGCTGAAATGGTTGCCGTAGGTCTTCATTCTCGCTGGCTAAGACTTCGTCACTTGCCAGGTATTGACGTCGGTTATCAGTTCTATTCACGAGCAGAAATCGTTGCCGGGTTGCTTACATTTTTGCTTCGGTGTCTCAGTAATATAGCAACTTACTTATTGTTTGTAGCATATTTAATAAAAATCTAGATATGCAACGTAAACATCAGATTACTCTTTTCATGGTCTGCACCGAAGAATGCATGCTTGGGTAGTTGGGTGGGTAGTTTGATAATAGTAAGTAGATAGAACGAATAAAACCACAGGCCAAAGATTAACTTATGACACATTGAAATTGCTTCTACTTTTGTATGTGCTCAGAATTCAATGACTTTCGAGTGAAAAATAATGTCTTAAAGCTAATTTTGTAACGTCAGTTGATATTATCATTTCATGGCTTCTACTTGTTTCTTTATGCTATTTTGACTCATAATTATCAATAAAAGGCCAAAAATATCTTAGTAAACAATTTTCTAATTATAGGGTATGCTTTCTTATATAAGCAATGCTTCATGAGTTGGTGTCCTCTGGTTCAAATATGTCATGTCACTTAAGTCCTTGTAGTTAAACTCCTAGCAACTTATTTGGGTATATTTGATATTGCAGGCGGAGTTCAAAGGCTACAAATTTGCACTAGCTGTAGCAATTGTATGCTCTGGTCAATATGAAGATGACGAGGATAACAGAGAAGTGATTGAATATACTGGTCAAGGTGGCAATGATTTCCATGGTACTAAACGTCAAATAAAAAGAGTTAATCAATGAATAGTAAGATTTGTGGATGCTCAAGCAGGAATAGGATTTTGGGTCAGTGTCGTGATGATGTGTTTTCACTTCTAATTTCAGGCTGTAGCGGGACAAGTATTTCAGGGTCCAAACTTCCGTGGGACAGTTTCTAGTGAACGCTCAGTTTGCAACCAAGCATTCATTTTCCACTGATAAAGGTATGCGTTATTCTGTTAAGTTTCTACCTTAAAGGATCATGTTTACAATGCATAAATTGATATGTATAAGGATGAACAAGGTAAAAAAAGGCTTGCGTTGAGGGTTTATATTGGTATGGATATAATTCAATATATGCAGTTTATACCCCGCCTCCCTATAAGACTTTCCCTTGCACCAAAAACGTCCTTGTGACGTAGAGTATTACTTTTATGTGATATGCTTATTGGGTTTATCGGGTCCACCCGATAACCCGATAACAAACTTATTGAGACCCTAACCTGACCCTATTAGGCTATCGGGTTTATCGGGTTGAGCTAAGTTGGACCCGAATCAACCCGACCCTATAAGGTTGTTCAATATTAAAAAATATATAATTTATAAAATAAATCCACTTTGTCATTTGTTTATTAGTCAAACTTCTTAATAAGTAAGCTTGCTACACACAAAAATGATAAAATGCATCTACAGATTTGGTTCTAGTGCACTGTAAGTTTACATCAGTAGCTTATTCATCTCATGTGTATATTTTTGCTACTACATGAGACGCCTACTGCCAAACAATTGACTTGTAATTACTATCTGCTACTATCGACAGTGAGTTTGTTTACGTGTTTCCTTCTTTCCAGGTTATCAAGAAGGTCTTCTCTCTTTATTTTTGTTCTACGCGAGGTACTTTTTTGCAATAACTTCAGGACTGGCTAACAAGAGGAACAATAAGACCGTTAGATCATACTTAATTCTTTTAGATTCCATTAGATCTTATAGTAAGAAACTATTAATATCAGTTGCAACTGTTTCAGTGAGTTGAGGTTTTTTCTGATGTATCAGTGGTTAAAAAATTAGTATAGACGTATAGTCAGTTTCTTGCTATGTAAATTTTCAAAAACCGTTGTTCATTTGTTTTAACATGGCATGAATAGTTACCATCTTCCTTTCTTTTTCAGTTATGTAGTGGTGAAGCTTCTGAAGGTGTGTTTGTTGGTGCCTTCCTTTCCATGTCATCTACGGCAGTGGTAATTATATATTGCATAATGAAATTCATCTTTTTAATATTCTTTTGATTCTGTAATCTATATATGGAGTCATATAAGGGGTGGTGCAAGCAATAATTTGAAAATTGCCTCGTTCTGAATATGTTATTCAGAAGTGTTTATCTTTCTGTGTTATATACGTTTCTAGTTTTAAGCCGAACTAAATTACCAGCTCAATGTGATATGGCTGAAAACATAAACAGATCATACTTAAGTTCTTTTAGATTCCATTAGATCTTATAGTAAGAAACTATTAATATCAGTTGCAACTGGTTCAATGTTTATTATCTTTGGGTTATACTCGTAATAAAACAAAGTATCTAGAATTCTTGCTTAGACCTATTCTGGTTTTGGAACTGGTTCAAGTGTTGGTGAGACCCTATGGGTTATTTGCCACAATTGAAGACTGTGTTGGTGCAACCATAGCATGGCCTTGTCCCTTTATCTCGTTATGTCTTTGTTAATCTTGTGATACCAATAATTTTACTAACATGGAGCTTAATGCTTATACATGGGTGTTTATTTGTAGGTGGTCCGTGAGGATTGAGAGAGATGATGCATGATGACCACGGACTAAGCTTCTTGTTGCGTTAATGTATTGTTTAATGTTAACAGACTTTATGTTAGATTCTGTCTACCTTATTTATGTTTAGTGATTTTGTTATGACAATTGCTAATTTGAAATACAATTTCGTTTTATTCATTTAATTTTTAGTTGATGTTTTATTCATATCGTAATAATAGAGTGTGCATGGTGAAAATAGCGTCCTATCATATGACTTGTCCGGACTTTGAAATTGTCCTATTAAACTTATTAACCGTCCTAACAATTAACTTAACATTGTAAAAGTGTCCTAATATGTTGTTATTAGGACGTTATTTAGGTTGTTAATAGACATTTTATACGACCAAAAAATTGGTTTCATAATCTTCTTTGAGATATTAGAACCCTTTTCTTGGTGCTAAAATAGCTATAATGTTATATGATAAGCGTCCTAACAATTATCTTTTAAGTACGCTTGTATGTGTATCAAAAGATTAAAATTAGGTAACAACGTTTTACAACATTGTAAAAGTGTCCTAATATGTTGTTATTAGGACGTTATTTGGTTGTTCATAGACATATTATGCGACCATAAATTTGGTTTCATAATCGTATTTGGGATATTAGGACCCTTTTCTTGGTGTTAAAGTAACTATAATGGTATATGATAACCGTCCTAAGAATTAACATTAAAGGACGCTTGTATGTGTATCAAAAGATTAAAAGTAGGTTACCACATGTTAGAACATTGGAAAAGTGTACTAATATGTTTTTATTAGGACGTTATTTGTGTTGTTTATAGACCTAAAATGCGACCATAAAATTGGTATCATAATCTTATTTGAGTTATTAGTACCCTTTTCTTGGTTGCTAAAACAGCTATGATGTTACATCATAAGCGTCCTAACAAAACTTTTAAGGACGTTTTTATGTGTCTCAAAAGACTAAAAGTAGGTAATCACATGTTAAAACATTGTAAAAGTGTCTTAATATGGTTTTATTAGGACGCTATTTGTGTTGTTCATAGACATATAATACGACCATAAAATTGGTTTCATAAGGGTTAGGACGCTTTGGACCTATTACAACCGCCTTACATGAAACGCTTTCATCCTTGGTCCTATTAAATGAAAGGTCCTAAAAAGTACCATTTTATGACGCTTATGGGGGTCCTAAAAAGCCACTTTTCTTGTAGTGTCCCCTGTTTGTTTTCATCAACAACTACATTTCATAACTGAGTTCTGGTTGTTACAATCTGGTACGTATCAAGTGGTTTCAGAGCCCTTTTCTGGCACCATATAATATTCAAGAGTGTTAAACTGACATTCTTGATTTCCGGTTATCTTCTCCGGCGAAATTTCGGCAAAAAAAAAACAAAACAAGATTTTCCGGCAAAGAAATTAGTCTAGTAATCAAGATTCTTCAATGGAATCACTACAACAAACTGTTAGTGATTTGCAAAGAACTATGGCAGATTTGATGGCTGAAATGCAAAGAATGAAGAATGGTGAGGGCACCAGTTCTGGGCATCATGGTAACAATGGTAGAAATGGTGGTCAACTGGTAACACAATATGGAAGATTGTCTAAATTGGAGTTTCCAAGATTCAATGGGAATGATGTAAAGGGTTGGATATTCCGATGTAGGCAGTTCTTTTGTCTTGATAATGTAGATGATGAATTGAAAGTGGGAATTGCTGCAATGCATGTGTATGACAAGGCCTTAGTGTGGCATCATCAGTTCATTAAGAGATTTGGTGAAAACACTTCTTGGGAGGTGTATGAGAAACAAGCCTTGCAAATATTTGGTTCATGCTTTGAAGATCCAATGATGGATTTGATGAATTTGAAACAAATTCGTAGTGTGCAAAAATATCAAGATTTGTTTGAAGATTTGGGTTATGGTGTTTCAAAAACAAAGGAGTTAGTTGCAAATGGCGGGAACAATCAAGAAAGTTCGTTCACCATGTCAACCACTATTGGGAGTAAGTTGGGCAATCTACTGGTTAATACTCATACGTATGGTTTGACTTCTGGGAAAATTAGAGAACGAAATAGTGGAATTGATAATGGTATAACTGATGCATACAAAGTGTTCGATAAAACGCCACCAGAAAAACTTCCCAAACAAGAGGGCTCGATTAGTGGTAAAGAAACTGATTGTGTGGAAGAAAATGTAAATGGTAAAGTAACTGATAGTGTGGAGTTGGTTGTTCTTGATGAACTTTGTGAAAAGAATGTTGAGGATTTGGGAATGAAATCAAAGAAGTTGATTGAATTGGATGACAAAAACAATGGTACAGTGAGTCTTGATAGTTTTGAAGATGTTGATAGGGGTGGTTATGATATTCAACTAACAACCGATGTTGGAGACAAGGAAAAGTTTGAGGAGGATAGTGTCAAGGATAGTGGAAATGAGGGTGTGGCCATGGAGTGTAATGATGGTATGAGTAAGAAATATGAGACATAAAAGCTTGATGAAATGTTAATTGCTGATATGGAGAAAACATTCTCAAAAGATATCAAGGTTAATAGCGAGAATGTGGTGGTTTTAGATAGTACTACAAGGAAGAAAATGAGTGAGATACAATGTAAAGTTGTAAAAGGTAAATGTAGCAGCTTGGTAGAAAATAAAGATGAGTATGGCATAGATCAAAATATGAGTAAAGAGGATAATGATCTTATTTTAAGCGACTTGGTGCTGAGAACATATTGTGATCAGAAGTGTTTTGAAGGTTGGGTAGATGGGTATAAAAGTTTTGGTGTGACTACTTATGCATCTGATGTGACAGTTACTTGTGGTGATCAGTTGTATAAAAGGTTGAAGGTACGAAGCAAGTTAAAATGAAGATGAGTGATAGAGAAGTTGTTGAAAAGAATGAAGATAAGGGTACAAAGGAGGAAACTTTTAATTGCTTAATATTTGATACATGGAAGGGGGTGAAAAAGAAAATGAAACACAATACGACTAAAATGGTTTGTTCATGGTGGGTAAACAAACGAAAAGGGAATAAGGCTCGTCCATGGTGGATGGACAAACAAAGAAAGAATATGGGCAAAATGAGTTTGAGTTGGTACTTAATGCAAAGAGAGGCTGTGAAAAAGGAAATTGACATGTGGAAATGGCCAAGAAGGAAAAAGGGAGTTGTGGGATGTTTCATGGTTACTCAAAAATTTGTTTACTTAGTACAATGTTTTGATCAAGATGGGTTATACACTAGCAGATTGAGTAATGTAACTGGAAATGGTTTGAAGACCAAAGTTGTCAAGACTAGTGTGGATTTTGATTATTTTGAGGTTTTTCTGGTTGCAACTGGTAGATTACTGGAAGAATGGCATGGTTACTACAGGGTTGTTACTGGCATGATGTTATTGGTGGATCAGTCACTTTTGATTTCTGGTGTTAATGATGGATCAGCTCGAGTTTTGACACTTCTGATGGTGTTTGTTTTGAAGTGTGGACTGTTTGTTTCATTTCATTCATGGAAGAATAGATCAACAAAGGTGGCATCTAAATACTGTTTATTTTATGTTCATCAGCCTGCACACTTGGTGACATGTTGGAATATTCATCAGCTTATCCACTTGATGACATTCATGGAGGATATATTATATGTTAGTTGGTTTGAAGGAACAAGTGAACAAGACATGTGGTAACTACTGGAATTGCAGAAGTGTTTGCAGCTTAATTGTCGAGTGGCTAATATTCCACTTAAGGGGTGTTTGGGCTCAAGATTCTTACTAGCATTAGGAGTGTTTTGTTTCAATTCAGCGAAATGGGTCAGTTTTGTATGTTACTTAGAAGCCTATTGAAGAAGTACCCTGGGTTTGATCAAGAGGAAGCAACTGAAGATGCTATTTGACTGTGGAAAGTCAAATGTTAAGGGGAAGGGTTTGATACGCGCCAATTTAGATTCCACTGATAAGCTAAACCATCAGTGGAAACCATTGCTAAGCCAAAAGTTAGTTATAACTTTTGGCGGGAAAAGTCTGTTTACTCCTTCCTCCTATTTCTCCTTCCTCCCAACTGTATAAATACTCTTTCCCATTTCATTTGTAATTCATTCACGAAAAGACTTGTAATATTTCTCTCTCTTAATTCCATTACAAACTAAGTTAACCATTTGATTACAAATACGGTTTCATTTCTTCTTATGTGATCCCCTGTTTGTTTTCATCAACAACTACATTTCATAACTGATTTATGGTTGTTACAATCTGGTACGTATCATAATTGTATGACATTACTTTATGAGTCGCAGGTTAATTATTTATCTAGTTGGTCATGTTATTATAAATAAATAGTACAATTCTAGTGTTTTCTTTTTCTTTTATATTTTGGATAGTGGGTAGTGATGTTGTAAACAGTTACTTGGCAAAATGTTGATAGTTTCTTTGAAGATATAAAAGTTTATTAAGTAACTCTAGTGCACCAAGGTTGTCTGCCGTTACTGAAACTCACTTCTTATGATAGCACGTGCTTAACGGACTTTCTGTGTCTGATGCGATGTAAATTGAATATGAAATGAAATAAAATAGTGTTTGTAAATGTATTTTACTTGTCATTTTTTCTATTTTGTTTTGTATAGTAAATTGTTTCTTCTTAGTGTTTTATACATTAAAGTTTCATCTTTTGGTGTATCATATTTAAGTTGATGATTTTACTCTTAGTGTGTTACACATTTAAGATTCATCTTAGTGTGTTATACATTTAAGTTGTGTGTATTTTATGATGATTTTACTCCGACCTTTTACACACTTTCTTTAATCGGGGTAGGGGTAAAATTGTTAAAATAGTACTTTATGATACACAAAGAAAACGAAATTCAAAAGAATGACACACCAGGAAGAAAATTTATTAATGCAATACACACAATTAGAAATAAGTGGCAAGTAATATACATTTTTAAGCAATTATGTCGCAAGCCAAATTCTAAAAGGCCGGGTTTTACTTGAAAGCGTTGCTTAATGTGTAGGTTTCTGGTTTATATTTTTGGTCTTGTTTAAGTACTCAACGGTAAGGGTGTAGTACGTGCTAGTGTGCCACAAATAGAGCATTCGATATGACACTACACTGATAGGAAATTGGAGCCGCTCCCCTGATGAAAAGACGAAACGAGTGAACCTAGCTCTATTATACGCTGGTCGGATGGCTGGTCCTTATCGGGTTAAGGATGCCACGCGAGGTCGAAGGAATGACTCCGTGACAAGTGGTATTAGAGCCAAGCCGGACCGAAGCAGACCGAAGCATAATCGTTCATGTCACTCTCCCAAAAGTTCTTAAAAATGTTGGTTGCGCAAAGGTGGTGGGAGAGGTCTCCCGGGGTGTTGCAGAGAATAACATGATGTCATGTTGAATACACAATGTCGCATTCGATGGAAGCCAGAAAATGTAATGGACTAATCCAAATGAGAATGACAGTCGCAGCACGCTGGATTTTAAGTCGCCAGAAAGAGTAATGGACCAATCCAAGAGGGAGTGTAGTCGCTGCATGTTGGGACCCAAAGAGTCGAAAGTCGAATGTCCCTTTAAGATGAAGCCGGAGTAAAGCCAAATCATTTGAGAGAAGTTGTTCGTCTAGGCGAATGACCATGCACGAAGTCATGCATGAATTGGTGGTGAGAGAATGTCATGAGCAAAATCCTTAAGGGTCGGGTTCTTTTTGGAAGTGTTGCTTAATGCGTGGGTTGCCGGTTTATTCTGTTGGTCTTGTTGGAGTACCCCAACGGTAAGGGTGTAGTATGTGCCACGAGTAGAGCACTCGATATGACACTACACTGGTAGGAAGCTAGTTAGAGCCGCTCCCCTGATGAGTCCAAGACAAGACGAAAATCAGTTAATCTCTATTATACGCGGGTCGGTTGGTTGATCTTTATCGGGTTAAAGACGCCACGCGAGGTCGAAAGAATGACTCCGTGACAATTAGTCCTAAACTAAAAACCAATAAAATTTTAATTATGTGAGATATGTGAATTTCAAACCCCATATGATGAAGTTTACGCTTTTTGAGATCTTTTTGTGGGTTCTCATCGACTCAAAAGCTATAACTATTTAACATTGATATGATTTATCACGCCTTCTATGTACGAGTCAGTTGATCGATGTTAATTGGCCGGTATTCTTGATGTTTATCTATTAAGGGGTTAAACTCACACCACATTTTTTGATGCATGCATCACAATTTATGCATTACAGTATTGTACGGTACAAACTGTAATGCACGAATTTTGGTGCATGCATCAAAAGATGTAGTGTAACTGTGTAAGTATCAATTCCCTTATCTATTCCTTGGTTATAATCTTTTTTCAGAAACTTGCATCCGAATATTGTTACCTCATTTTTATATTGTTTCAAATTACTAAAGTGATTTTTTTCCAAGTTCATGCAGGATACTTATAAAATGGGAATTGATTGGCACACTCTCATTTGTTATTTGTACACTCAAATGTACAAACTAGTAAAACAGCATATGATAAATGTATAACTGATTAATGCACAGATTTGAGTGTACAAATAAAAAATTAGAGTGTACAAATCATTAGCCCTATAAAATAGGTTGCCACATAGCTGATTCGCAACCGGACTCACTAGGCCAAGTAAGTATTTTTACAATATTTGGTAGGTAAAATGTTTATGGGACGTAGTACTATAATACCATTTTTATATTGATTCAGAAGTGAAAATCATATCATTATACCAAACTGGAACTGAGAAAATAACAATACAAAATAATGACATTCAACAAAAAAATAATAGTGTGCACGTGAAATTAGGACATTATACTTTGGTCCTGTATAATGTTATATAGCATACATGAGGATTAGTTAGTTCCACCAAGAACAGCCTTGAGTTTCCTCACAGTGGCAGTATCAAGGAAAGTAGTCTTCTCCACTAATGATGACGGTAAGTCATTTGCAAACAATGCAAAATCAGTTATCTGTAAACCAGGTGATGCGCTACTAAAACTTGCAAATGCAACCGCTGGAACTCCACCAGCATTTAATTGAAAATGCAATAACCCTTGTGGGAATACCATTATATCACCCTTCTTTAGAGTCTTAATGTAAACCTTATTAGCCGAGGAAATAAAACCGGCTTTAATAACACCTTGTGTCACCAAAAGTAGCTCAGAGCCACCCGGATGTGTGTGTGCATTGGGATAACGCCACCAGGGGCTAGGTCCAGCCGGGCAATGGAGATCCCAAGCCCATTCACACCTGGAAGTTGAGTAGCAAAGGCTGGAGTAACAGCTGCTTTGATGATGTTGGATGTGTTTGCCGCAAAGTTTAAAGGGGTTAAGCTATTAAATAACCACGTACTTTCTCAAATGTACCGATATGGTACCTGTACTTTTTTTCTTACATGGTTAGGTAGTGTACTTTCTTTTTTGTGTCAATATGGTCACAAACTTCATTTGTCCATCAACAATCCTACGTGGCTTGCCCAGTCACTTGGGTTTGTGTGACGTGGCTTGCCCAGTCAATTGCTTGCCTACGTGGAATTTTTTTAAAAAAAAATTAAAAATTTAAATCGGAAAAAAAAATTAATTTCTTTTTAAAAAATTTGCGTTTAAAAAAAAAAAAAAAAAAAAAAAAAAAAAACCTTTACGTTTTTTTTAAATCAGAAAAAAAAAATTTTATTTTTTTTAAAACCTTTACGTTTTTTTTTTATAAAAAAATTTACGTTTTAAAAAAAAAACATTTTAAAAAAACGTAAATTTAAAAAAAAAAAACGTTTTGGTTCGTAAAAAAAACGGTCGAAAAAGGATAAAAACAGACAAAAACGGATAAAAACGGACAAAAGCTTAAAAAAACGGACGAAAACATATCAAAACAGACGAAAAGGGATAAAAAGCGCGAAAACGTAACAAAAACGGATAAAAACAGACAAAAACATAAAAATCGGAAACGTAAAAAAAAGGGGCGAAAACGAATAGAAAACGAACCAAAACGTTTTTTTTTTTTAAATTTACGTTTTTTTTTTAAAAAAAAAAAAATTTAAACTTAAATTTTTTTATAAAAAAAAACGTAAAGGTTTTTAAAAAAATTAATTTTTTTTTTCTGATTTAAGAAAAACGTAAAGATTTTTTTTTTTTTTTTTTAAACGCAAATTTTTTTTTTTAAAAATTAAAATTTTTTTTCCGATTTAAATTTAAAAAAAAATTTTCCACGTAGGTAAGCCAATTGACTGGGGAAGCCACGTAGGATTGTTGATGGACAAATGAAGTTTGTGACCATATTGACACAAAAAAAAAGTACACTACCTAACCAGGTAAGAAAAAAAGTACACGTACCATATCGGTACATTTGAGAAAGTACATGGCTATTTAATAGCTTAAACACAAGTTTAAACTGCTAGACATAAAATCATCAACTGTGACATTGGCGGGTGATTTGCAAGAATAGCCCGCCGGGATTTCTGGTCGGTTTAGGTCCGCAACACAAAAATCTTGTACCCCTGCATGAGTGGAGATGGTGAAGAGAGAGGAAACAATCAAGAGAATGTGAATCATTTTCACAATGAAGTTTATGATATGATCTTACAAGTATGTGTATTGTGTGATATATCTTGAGGTTATGTTAGAAATGTTATATATAAGGATCATATGATGAGAGTGTGGTTTGCTGCAAGTTGGAGAATAGAGCCATGCGAAGCAATTAGAGCCTTAAGTTTATATTATTAAATAAGCAAAAAAGGAAGCAGAGTGCTTGGTATAGTAGTGATCACCATGTTCCTATAATAGAACAAATTATACCTTTTTGGTGTGGTGTGTTAGTGGCAAAAAGTGAGTATTGGGTCTGATTTTCAGTGATTGATATAAATTCATATTTTTTATTTTTTTTAATTATTATTATTATTATTTGTTTAATTTAACCGTAAATTCTAAATCTGTAGCTACACAGTACACTAAATTTATGCAAAATGTTAATGCATTTTTTGGACGCCTTTTTGTCATTGATAATAATTCAGCTATAGAGTTTATACAAAGAGAGACAAACTACATTAACTTCAAATGAAAACCAATAAAACGTGTTATATATTATACCAGTAATCTTTCATTTTGTAATCAGTTTTGATTTCCCTTTCCTCTCAACTATCTGTAATCATTTCATAATTCATAATTCCATAACAAATTCTTTAATCATTCTCTACTTTCGAATTTACCAAATATTGTAGATTCTAGTGAGTTGACCGGCTAATCTTGATTATCCTATATAATCTGATTAAGCACCTATCACAAATGCCCAATTATTTATTTACCTCAGAATTGCTTTGTATATTAAAAGAGAGGCAAGTCGCTGAAGAAAATCTATCTGCGAAGACTCTACACATGTAAAGAAATTAGATTATTTTGCTTGTTTCAATACTCCAATTTTGTGTTTCAAAATGACCTTCGTCAATATGCTGACATAAAATTCGGGATCTGGCAAAATATGCAAAGCAACTTCATTAACATAAAAAGGTTAGCGTATAGGAAAACGATAATCTATTTTTATTGAAGGGTATACATTATGCTTTAGCAGAACCACAGCAGTGCATGTTGCTTCGTATCTTTGCCTTTCATGAAATAGGTGTGTTCCTCGGCCAATAAAACAAGACTGCCAGGGGCAGAAGATCGTTAACAAGGCTATGGCCGTAATACCAGGCAGATGCTATTTCCACCACCAATACTAAAGTCTAAAAGTGCTTTTCTGAATTATTTTTAACTGACCTTGTTCTACATAAACCAAAATACTCTTATCACAAACGAATTACTTTTCCAACTACGTTAAATAGGATTATATATACACGACTCAACTAAGTACACACCATCTTTGCATTGTTACCTCAGAATTGATCATCTTTAGTGCCTACCTACCCAGCAATGCTTAACCAGCACCATTTGACAAGAACACACAATATACAAAACTAAGATATAGTGAATCGACAAGAAAGTCAGGCATTTCTTAAACAAAATCCAATAATATGTCGATCGATAAATGGGTAAATGGGTAGCCTTCCAGGCTACCCTATTCGGGTTTCCATTGGTTCTCCAAATTCAATATTCAAGTCGAAAATAGTATGTATACATACTCATGAATGTACATATTAATATGTGAGATTTGTGAATTTCGACCCCGTCCCATGTAATGCATTCTACACCTTTTGAGTTCGTGTTGCAGGCTCATTGACTCAAAAATTATCACTATCAAAAGTCTGCATGCTTTCCCATGTCTTTTATGCATTCCCGCTAATAGGGAGTTGGGGCCGCTCTCCTGATGGAAGGACGAAACCAGTGAACCTATATTATACGCTCGTCGAATGGCTGGTCCTTATCGGGTTAAAGACGCAATGCGGGGTTGAAGGAATGACTCCGTGACAAGTAGTATTAGAGCCAAGTCAGACCGGGGAAGACCGAAGCAGAATCGTTCATGTCACTCTCCCAAAAGTTCTTAAAAGTATTGGTTGCGTAAAGGTGGTGGGAGAGGTCTCCCGGGGTGTTGCAGAGAATAACATGATGTCATGTTGAGTACACAATGTCGCATTCGATGGAAGCCAAAAAGAGTAATGGACTAATCCAAATGAGGATGACAGTCGCAGCACGCTGGATCTTAAGCCGCCAGAAAGAGTAATGGACCAATCCAAGAGGGAGTGTAGTCGCTGCACGTTGGGACCCAAAGAGTCGAAAGTTGAATGTCCCTTTAAGATGAAGTCGGAGTAAAACCAAATCATTGGAGAGAAGTTGTTCGTCTAGGTAAATGACCATGCAGGAGGTCGTGTATAAATTGGTGGTCGGAGAATGTCATGAGCAAAATTCTGAAGGGTCGGGTTCTTCTTGGAAGTGTTGCTTAATGCGTGGGTTGCCAGTTTATCCTTTTGGTCTTGTTGGAGTACCCCAACGGTTAGGGTGTAGTACGTGCCATGAGTTGAGCACTCGATAGCACTACACTGTTAGGGAGTTAGGGCCGTTTTCGTGATGAGTCTAAGAAAGGACGAAACCGGTGAACCTCTATTATACGCGAGTCGGATGGTTGGTGCTTATCGGGTTAAGGACGCCACGGGAGGTCGAAAGAATGACTCAGTGACAATTAGACCTAAACTAAAAACCAATAAAATTTTAATTATGTGAGATATGTGAATTTCAAACCCCATATGATGAACTCTACGCTTTTTGAGATCTTTTTGTGGGTTCTCATAGACTCAAAAGCTATAACTATTTAACATTGCTATGATTTATCACGCCTTCTATCACTACAACAATCGGATGGACGGGCGAGGAGGCTTTCGCCGGGGACACGAATTCCCCGGCGAAAGTCGCTAAACGACAAAATGGGATCTGACGTGGCACATGGATTCGCTGACCTGTCATGAAATTTTCAACGTAGACTTTCCGCGGGGACACGTCCCCGTCGAAAGGAACTTTGATTTTTATGAAACTTTGACCGGATAGTCAAAATTCAACGCAAGGTTTCTCCGGGGACTTGTCCCCGCAGAAAGTATTTTCAGCTTTCACCAATAATTGGCCAAAGTCCAAAGCGTGTTAATTGTTCGCGGGAAAATTCCCGCCAAGCCTTTTTCCGGGGACAGGTCCCCGGCAAAACCTTTATCCAGAGAAATTACACTTTATCTACCAATAGCACATATACTCACTCGTTTAACATGATACATATACTAATAGCACCTATACTTGCTCGTTTAACATGATACGTATACCAATGCTACTATACTTGGTCGTTAAACATGATACGTATACCAATGCTACTATACTTGGTCGTTAAACATGACACGTATACCATAGCACCTATGCTTGGTCGTTTAACACGATACGTATACCATAGCACCTATACTTGGTCGTTTAACATGATACGTATACCATAGCACCTACACTCGGTTGTTTAACATGATACGTATACCATAACACCTACACTCGGTCGTTAAACATGATACGTATACCATAGCACCTATACTCGGTCGTTTAACATGATACGTATACCATAGCACCTATAGTCGGTCGTTAAACATGATACGTATACCATAGCACCTATACTCGGTCGTTTAACATGATACGTATACCATAGCACCTATACTTGGTCGTTTAACATGATACGTATACCATAGCACCTACACTCGGTCGTTTAACATGATACGTATACCATAACACCTACACTCGGTCGTTAAACATGATACGTATACCATAGCACCTATACTCGGTCGTTTAACATGATACGTATACCATAGCACCTATCAAGGTTGTAAAAATCGCTAGGCACTAGTGAGACGGTTGGGTAGGGGCTAGCGATTAATCGGTTAGGCGGGGATTAATCGGATTGGAATTTTATACAAAATATTGTAATATTAGATATTATATTATATTATATTTATGAGGTAAGAATAGGGCATCAAATTTCAAATATTTCAAGTGTTTAAATATAAACATAATACATAATTCTTCAAAGTTTAAAGTCAAATATAGATATTATTCGGTTTGTTGACCATTTTAATGCGATCTTTGACCGATTTTGTCCAATTAATCGGTTTGTTGACCGATTTTTAAGCGATTTTGTTCGATTAATCGGTTTGTTGACCGATTTTTAAGCGATCTTTGACCAAAACGATTAAATAGGCCGATTATGAAAAATCAAGGCGCTTAGTGAGCGATCAGCGATTATGCGGGGATTAATCGGTCGCCTGGACCGATTTTTACAACAGAGGCACCTATACTCGGTCATAGAAAGTAGTATATCCATAGAGATTACACTTTATATACCAATATCACATATACTCGCTCGTTTAACATGATACGTATACCAATAGCACCTATACTTGCTCGTTTAACATGATACGTATACCAATGCTACTATACTTGGTCGTTAAACATGATACGTATACCAATGCTGCTATACTTGGTCGTTAAATATGACACGTATACCATAGCACCTATACTTGGTCGTTTAACACGATACGTATACCATAGCACCTATACTTGGTCATTTAACATGATACGTATACCATAGCACCTACACTCGGTCGTTAAACATGATACGTATACCATAGCACCTATACATGTATAAAAAAAGTAACTACATGGAAGTAGGCTGCTGAGATGGAAGTTAGTTGCTAGTTTGGTTAAGCTTTGTGTAACTACATGTATAAAAAAAGTAAAAGTGAAAAGTTGTCGAGTTATAATAACTTTCAGTTTTAGTTGCATATTTTTCTTATATAATAAGTAAATAAACAGTTTTAATAAGTAGCGGTTTCCGCCAGAACTTGTAGGTGGTCAATGCACACGGGTAAAAGAGTACATGAATTCTAGTGTTTTGTTAACGTTCAATAATATAGTTTTAATATGTGCTTTGCTTTTTTACTTGTAGGAATATAATTTCTACTGTCAGTCTGGAGTGCAAACCGCGACCACAGCCGAGACCAAAAGGTAAGATATGTCGTTGTGTATTTTAAATAGTTTAGGATTTTAGTTAATGAGAACTATCCAAGCATCGGGTATCAAAAAGACCCTTTAAACCATTAGGGTTGAATTGGTCATTTTAACAATTAGGGTAGGAGAGTAGGATGATGGATTTTGGGACCTAAACCAAGATCTTAGCAAGGTGTTGGGGTCCACCCCCTTTCATGTGCAAGAGCACTTTAACTATGTTAATGAGATCATGTTGTTTCATCTGCTCGTGATACAAAAGATTTGATCATGTTTGCTTAAGACTTTTTGAACAATGTGTCTAGGGTTGAGGGTTGCTGAAAACAAAGTGTGTCTAGAAATTCAAACTCTTAAACAACATTGTTTGATCATAATGGATTTTTTTAACTTGCTTGTTGGAAAAAGAACTAGACATCAATGGCAACTCTATGCTCAAGGTAGTATAATCAGCCATTATATCATATTATCAAACAACAAAAATGAACTTAGCGGCGGTGACACGTGGCTTCACTGATGGTTTACGGCGAGGAGGTACACGGTTTCTTGGTCCACAAGATATAGGAAAGTGTACAGCCCGTATCTTGTTATGGTTTGTTATGGTTACCTGATGATGAGGGTTGAATCTTGAAGGGTAAAAAGGTGGTGCAAAAGGGTTTAGCTTGGTTTGAGAGTGTTTTTATTTGTATGTTTTTAGTGTGTGTTTTTTGGTGAGAAACTCCATGAGGTTGTGTGAGAGAGAGGGGTCAAAGATGATAAGAAGAGGTATGAAATGGTGTGTAATGATAGAGATATAATGGTGGCGAGAGATATGAAAGGGTTTGTGAGGGTGCCTCATTAACTCCACTTCACTCGCCATCACTATCATTACAAACCCTTTCATCTATCTTCTTATAATCTCCGACCCCTCTCTCTCTCTCACACACATGGAGTTTCTCACCAAAAAACACACACTAAAAACACGCACACAGTTATGAACTCTCAAAGCAGGGCTAAACCATTTTGCACCACCTTTTTACCCTTCAAGATTCAACTCTCATCATCAGGTAACCATAACAAACCATAACAAGAAACGGGCTGTACACTTTCTGTATCTTGTGGACCAAGAAACCGTGTACCTCCTCGCCGTAAACCATCAGAGAAGCCATGTGTCACCGCCGCTAAGTTCATTTTTGTTGTTTGATAATATAATACAATGGCTGTTATACTACCTTGAGCATAGAGTTGCCATTGATGTCTAGTTCTTTTTCCGACAGGCAAGTTAAAAAAATCCATTATGATCAAACAATGTTGTTTAAGAAATTCAAATAGCACTTTAACTAGACACACTAACATCATTCCTTTGTTTTCAGGAACCTTCAACCATATACACACTGTTCAAATAGTCGTACGCAAACACGATCAAATCTTTTGTATCACAAGCAGATCAACACAACATGATCTCATTAACCTAGTTAAAGTGCTATTACACATGAAAGGGGGTGGACCCCAACACCCTGCCAAGATCTTGGTTTAGGTCCCAAAATGCACCATCCTACCCTCCTACCCTAATTGTTAAAAGGGCAAATGACAAAAAAAAATGCATCGAACTTGACACTTTTTATGATTGTGTGTAGCCAGCTATTTTTTTTCTTATTGTGTGTACTGAACTTTCAAAATTCGATTATTGTGTGTATTTTGTGACCATTTTACCCTTAATTTTTTCAAATTTCAAAGGGTAAAATGGTCATTTTACATGGCAGAATAGTCACAAAATACACATAATGATCGAAATTTGAAAGTTCAGTACATACAATAAGAAAAAAAAATAGTTGGCTACACACAATCACATAAAGTGTCAAGTTCGATGCATTTTTTTGTCATTTGCCCTTGTTAAAATGACCAATTCAACCCTAATGGTTTAAAGGGTCTTTTTGATACCCGATGCTTGGATAGTTCTCATTACCTAAAACCCTAAACTATTTAAAATACGCAGGTTAAGCTTTGGACAAACCCGAAAAAGCAGAAGATATCGGAAGTCAACTGACAAAACCACCTGGCGAACACGAGTTCGAGCCTTATGTGTTAGGATATGTTTGTAGAGAATAACATGTTTATGATTCCCGTTAAATGGATTATACGTATAGTTTTGGACCATTTGCGTATAGGTAGCTTATGTATAGTTTTAAACCATTGGCGATTTTAGGTTATTGATTGTGTTGTAGCGAATTTGGACCATTTGGTTATATATGATATTATGTTTAGCGATTTTGTGTTGTTGTAGCATAAAATAGGTTGAAAACAGGTTCTTACATTGTAGATTTTTTCCGGAGAAATTCCGGAAAAAATCTGAAAATTACCCATTTTGCAGCAGTTTTCTGCAAAATGGGTCAATGTCTTTCACCGGGGACAATGTCCCCGGCGATAATAACATAGCTTTAATTTATTTCAAGTTTCACCGAGGACATGGCACCGGAGAAGAGGTTGCAGATAAACTTTAGTTACCATTTTTTTCGGGGATTTGTCCCCGGCAAAACCACGTGCCACGTCGGACGTGTTTGACCGGTGACAATCGGGCGCGGGACCCACAACTCCCCGGTAAAAGTTGTAAATTTTCCCCGGGAAAAGTATCCCCGAGAAGGTATTACCGGGGGTTTTTCGGCGGGGACATGTCCCCGGGGAATGCTATAACAGGGGACATGTCCCCGGCGAAAGGCCTAAAACGTCGCCGGCGAAAGCGACGATTGTTGTAGTGTATGTACGAGTCAGTTGATCGATGTTAATTGGCATTCTTTATATTTATCTATTCCTTGGTTATAATCTTTTTTCAGAAACTTGCATCCGAATAATGTTACCCCATTTTTATATCGTTTCAAATTACTAAAGTGATTTTTTTCCAAGTTCATGCAGGATACCTCTAAAAAAGGTTGCCACATAGCTGATTTGCAACTGGACTCACAAGGCCAAGTAAGTATTTTCACAATATTAGGTAGGTAAAATGTTTATGGGATAATACCATTTTTATATTGATTCAGAAGTGAAAATCATATCATTATACCAAACTGGAACTGAGAAAATAACAATACAAAATAATGACATTCAACAAAAAAATAATAGTGTGCACGTGAAATTAGGACATTATACTTTGGTCCTGTATAATGTTATATAGCATACATGAGGATTAGTTAGTTCCACCAAGAACAGCCTTGAGTTTCCTCACAGTGGCAGTATCAAGGAAAGTAGTCTTCTCCACTAATGATGACGGTAAGTCATTTGCAAACAATGCAAAATCAGTTATCTGTAGACCAGGTGACGAACTACTAAAACTAGCAAATGCAACCGCTGGAACTCCACCAGCATTTAATTGAAAATGCAATAACCCTTGTGGGAATACCATTATATCACCCTTCTTTAGAGTCTTAATGTAAACCTTATTAGCCGAGGAAATAAAACCGGCTTTAATAACACCTTGTGTCACCAAAAGTAGCTCAGAGCCACCCGGATGTGTGTGCATTGGGATAACGCCACCAGGGGCTAGGTCCAGCCGGGCAATGGAGATCCCAAGCCCATTCACACCTGGAAGTTGAGTAGCAAAGGCCGGAGTAACAGCTGCTTTGATGATGTTGGATGTGTTTGCTGCAAAGTTAAAACTGCTAGACACAAAGTCATCAACTGTGACATTGGCGGGTGATTTGCAAGAATAGCCCGCCGGGCTTTCTACTCCTTTGAGGTCCGCAACACAAAAATCTTGTACCGCTGCATGAGTGGAGATGGTGAAGAGAGAGGAAACAATCAAGAGAATGTGAATCATTTTCACAATGGAGTTTATGATATGATCTTACAAGTATTAGCAGATGTGTATTGTGTGATATATCTTGAGGTTATGTTAGAAATGTTATATATAAGGATCATATGATGAATGTGGTTTGCTGCAAGTTGGAGAATAGAGCCATGCGAAGCAATTAGAGCCTTAAGTTTATATCATTAAATAGGCAAAAAAAGAAGCAGAGTGCTTGGTAGTGATCAACATGTTCCTATAATAGAACAAATTATACCTTTTTGGTGTGGTGTGTTAGTGGCAAAAAGTGGGTATTGGATCTGACTTTCAGTGATTGATGATTCATATCTTTTTTTTTTTTTTTTTTTTAAATGTAACCGTAGATTTTAAGTATGTACCTACACAATACACTAAATATATGCAAAATGTTAATGCATTTTTTAGACGCCTTTTTGTCATTGTTAGTAAGCTTAATATGTTGTAGTCCATTCAGCTATAGAGTTTAGACAAAGAGACGCAAACTACATCAACTCATATAATGGATTTTGAACCTTTAGAGTTAATGTTGCAGGCTCATCGAATTAAAGTTATCACAATTAAACGTCTACATGCTTTCCCATGGCTTTTATGCATTCCCGTAGTTCATGTACGAACGAGTTAGCTACTTAGCTGATTGATGCATCATTCCTCATTACATAGTTTTTAATCTATTCAACTAGCTAGTCCTTGGATTGAAACATTAAATATTTTTTCAGAAACTTACATCTAGATGTTGCCTAATTTCTTGTTATCTCAAACAAATAATGTGATTCTTTTTTTCTTTTTTTCTTTTTTGTATGGTACTATCAACTATGACAGAAACACTAGTTTCTTGTTCATGCAGGATATCTATAAACTAGCTAATTTGCTCACATGGCATATGCTGATTTGTGCAACTGGAGTCACTAGGGCCAAGTAAGTATGTCCGCATCCGCCCCTTGTATATGGTAGTGTAATAACTAAAATTCGGCTTGCACTGTTTTAGCTCAGTGCAGAGACACTGATGTGTTTAGCAATATCTTATGTTAAGTGTTCAGGCATGTACAAATTGTGCAAGATAATATTAATTAGGCTTATGAATGCCCCGACCTTTGAAGAATAGCATATAAAGTTTAGTTGTTAATTTATTCAATTTATGGTCTCCATAAGGAATATGTCTTATAAAAAACAGTTCAGAAAGTTTGAATATCGTGTTTGATTTGATACAGTTTCTATGATTCAATTGAGCATTAGAAGCATAAAGTTGGTTTACCTCTTGAAACTAATTCTTATCTTGGGGTGCTAGTCTGTCTCTCAATTTGGAATATAGACTGGTATCATATTCGTTATCATTGTTTACTCTATTTTAAATTCATTAACAGCTCAAATTCAACAATCACTAGAACCTTTTAAGTAAAGATGGATAGCTTAGTGTGTCTTTCAAGTGGGCAGGCCAAACTATTTAGGGAATGTAGTATTGTATTTCGCTTTTTATGTTGATTCAAAGACAAAATCATATCATTAAGACCAACTGGAACTGAGACAATAACGATACAAAATAATGATAAACAACACAAAATAATAGTGTGCACATGATATTAGGACATTATATGGAAGTTCTGTATCATATTAGCATACATGAGGATTAGCCATGGTTTGAGCTTCCTCACAGTGGCATTATCAAGGAAAGTAGTCTTCTCCACTACTGATGACGGCAAGTCATTTGCAAACAACGCAAATCAGTTATCTGCAGACCAGGTGACGCACTACTAAAGCTTGCAAATGCAACCGCTGGAACTCCACCAGCATTCAATTGAAATTGCAACAACCCTTGTGGGAATACCATGATATCACCCTTCTTTAATGTCTTAATGTGATATGAACTTATAGATTTCAACTAAGAAATGATATAAGAACTTGAGAATAAGATGAAATCACAACAACTAGAATATGATTTGAACCTTATAACTCCATTGATGATTGATCAGTTGATCGAAATCAGTTACAAGTTTGTGGATTGAATTGAAAGAGAGAGAGTTTACAAAAACAGACTAAAATGAAATGATGCAATTGAAGTGGTATTTAAAGGGTTTGATATGAGTTGGAATGGAGGGAAAAGCTGTTGGAGTAACACACGTGCACCTCACGTGTCTAGCTCTAAGGCTATGCACGTGCACCTCACGTGCCAAACAACTAACCATTTCTAACTCATATCAATCCATCCTTCTTGGATTGATGCTTGTCCTCAAGCATCTAATTGAAACTGAGGAAACCTTCTCTGTAAGTCTTCAACCCATTCCCAGGTAGCATCATCAGCAGACCCATTAGCCCATTGCACTAGCACATACACAGTTGCAGAGTTGCCTCTCTTCTGCATCCTCCTATCCAAGATCTTAACTGGCTCCACCTCTAATAAACCCTCAGTAGTACAAGTAGGAAAAGTACCCATGCTCACCTCATTAGACTTGCATTTCTTGAGCTGTGAGACATGAAAAACTGGATGTACCCTTGCATTATCAGGTAATTTCAGTTTGTAAGCTACAACCCCTATCTTCTCCAAAACCTGAAATGGGCCATAAAACTTGGATGACAACTTATGATGTACTCCTTGCCTTATAGTGATTTGCCTGTATGGCTGCAACTTTAGATAAACCCAATCTCCCACTGAATACTGCCTATCTGTTCTGTGCTGATCAGCAATAGCTTTCATCCTATCTTGGGACCTCCTTAAATGAAACTTAAGCATACTAACAGCTTCCTCTCTTGCAGCCAAAGTTCTATCAACCATCTCCACATTACTAGTACCAACCACATAAGGAACATGAAAAGTAGGTGGTTGACCATACACCACCTCAAAGGGAGTGGTGTTGATACTGGTATGAAAGTTAGTATTGTACCAATACTCTGCAAGTGACAACCACTGAGTCCACTCCTTAGGTTTCTCCCCGGTCATGCACCTCAAATAACACTCTAAACACCTGTTAACTACCTCTGTCTGTCCATCGGATTGGGGATGATAAGCAGTTGATATGTGCAACTCAGTCTTCAATAGTTTAAACAATGTCTTCCAGAATAGGCTAACAAAAACTCTGTCTCTATCACTGACAATGGTTTGTGGTAACCCATGAAGTTTATAAACATTGTCTAGGAAGGCTTGGGCAACTTGTGTAGCTGTGTATGGATGAGACAATGCTACAAAATGGGCATATTTGCTTAACCTGTCCACAATAACAAAAATGACAGTTTTGCCATGTGAACTAGGTAAGTCATCAATAAAGTCCATAGATATGTCTCTCCATACATGGTTTGGAACAGGCAAGGGTTGCAAAAATCCTGGGTAGGCTTCCAAATTGGGTTTATTCCTCTGACAAGTGTCACATTGTCTAACAAACATCTTAACTGCCTTTGACATACCTTTCCAATAGAACAGTGATGCCAACTTTTTAAGACTGGCCTGAATTCCAGAATGTCCACCCACTGGCTCATTGTGAAAAGTAGCAATCAATTGAGTTCTCAATGTAGGATCATTTCCAATCACCAATTTTCCCTTCCTTCTTAACTCTCCATTTTCCCAAGTAAACTTCCTGTTTGGAACATCAGTAGTCTCTAATTGTTGTATCAGCAATTGAATGTCCACATCAGTTACCCAACTAGCCTTTATCTTGTCAAACAAATCTGTTTCAATGGAGGATAAAACCATGGCTTGCAGTTCTGCACTAGTAGTTAACCTGGATAATGCTTATCAGCCCCCTTCTTATAAGCTATCTCATAATCAAAACCCATCAGTTTAGGTAGCCATTTAGTCTGGAAAGGAGTTGATAGTCTTTGATCTAACAGATATTTCAAACTGAAGTGATATGTCTTAATTTTAAAGTGCCTGTCTAGAAGATAACCTCTCCATTTTTCCAAAGCCAAAACCACTGCCATGAACTCTTTTTCATAAGTAGAGAGAGATTGATGCTTAGGTGCTAAAGTTTTACTCAAATAAGCAATGGGGTGCCCTTTCTGTTGCAAGACTGCACCCAACCCAGTGCCTGATTCGTCAGTTTCAACTGTAAATTCTTCCTCAAAATTGGGTAATGCTAGTACTGGAGCTTGGACCATAGCATTCTTTAATTGTTCAAAAGCTATTTGTGCAGATTCATTCCATTCAAAACCATTTTTCTTGAGTAAACTGGTAAGAGGTTGACTGATAGTTGCAAAGTTTTTAATAAACCTTCTGTAATACCCTGTCAATCCTAGGAATCCTCTTAACTCCTTCACATTCTTTGGTACAGGCCATTCCCTCATAACTTCAATTTTGGAAGGATCTGTTGCTACCCCTTTTTCAGAAATAATATGGCCCAAATATTCCACTTGATTTACTACAAAGACACACTTACTTTGCTTGGCAAACAGAGAATTAGACCTCATCACTTGTAAGACAGCAGCCAAATGTTGTAAATGAGAATCCATAGAATCACTGTAAATGAGTATGTCATCAAAGAAAACTAGCACAAAATCCCTCAAAAACTTCTTGAAAACTGTATTCACCAGAGATTGAAAAGTAGAAGGTGCATTAGTGAGACCAAAAGGCATTACAAGGAACTCATAGTGACCTTCATGAGTCCTGAAGGCTGTTTTGTGAACATCAGAATCCACCATTCTGGTTTGATGGTATCTAGACCTCAAATCCAACTTACTAAAAACCTTTGCCCCATTCAATTCATCAATCAACTCTTCTATAACTGGTATTGGGAATTTGTCTTTGATGGTGTGCTTGTTGAGTTGTCTATAGTCTATACACATTCTCCATGATCCATCCTTTTTCTTAACCATAACAATGGGTGAGGAAAAAGGACTGTGGCTATGTCTAATCACTCCAGTCTCCAACAATTCTTTTACCATTAGTTCTATAGCATCTTTCTGAGAAGGGGGTGTTTGTATGGTCTAATGTTGATTGGTGGAGTTCCCTCTTGTAGTACAATTCTGTGATCATGAGACCTCTGTGGTGGTAGGGTAGTTGGTATTGCAAAGACACATTGAAAATCTTTCAATACATCTGATAAGGTACTCCTGTCAGTCTCATTCATACCCACTGACTCACTACCCATAGACATCAGTGTAGCAGGATAAACACACAAAGACATGGAAGAACATTCCACTCTTGTAGTTTTCAAAACCTTGCCATAATCCTTTCCAGTCATCCACTGTAAAGTAGCTTGTTGGGTGCCTCTCAAAGTGAATTTCTTCCCCTTAAATTTGAATGCCATTCTCAAAGTACCAAAATTCCAAAGAATAGTTCCCAAGGTAGACAACCATTGACACCCCAAAACCATATCACAATTTCCCAATTACAGTAACATAACATCACTTTGGAATTCCTCTCCTTGTAAAGTCCAAGTGAAGTTTTTGCAAGCTGCAGTGCTCAACATTTGATTGCCTCCAGGCACATCAATTTGTAAAGGGCACATACTACTTATTGAACACCCCAACCTCTTAGCACACTGAACATCCACAAAATTATGTGTACTCCCAGAATCTACTAAAATATGAATAACTTGTTTGCCCACATGACCTTTTATCCTCATAGTATGAAAAGTATTCACCCCAGCCAAAGCATTTAGTGAGATATGTGGGTGCACATTTTGTTCCTCTACTATAGTCTCAAGTGATTGTTCTTCCCACTGTATTTCTTCCTCTTCTACACTACCACTACCTTCTTCATCTGCCAGAACTTCTAAAGAAAACAACTGGCCACTAAATTTATGCCCTGGTGTGTATTTTTGGTCACAGTAAAAACAGAGGTTTTTAGATCTTTTTTCCTCATATTCTTTTTGTGATAATTGCTTCCTTGGAGGTGCATTAGGAGTTGAATTGCCTCTATTATATGGTGTTGCAGGTAAAGCTAATTGAGTTTGTGGTCTAGTGTTATAAGTCGTGTTTCTATTAACAAAAGTACTGGCAACAGGCTGTTTTGGAGTTGGTAAAATAGGAGTATACCTCTTGTTGACCACAGCTTTTGCAGCCTCTTGCATTCTTGCCAGATGATAAGCATCATAGAGACTCTTGGGTTTGAACATCTTAACCAACAATCCAATCTCTTGTTGTAAGCCGGCCACAAAGAAACTGATAGCATACTTTTCACTTAACTCCACCCTACTCAACAATGTTTCAAACTTATCCTGATACTCAGGTACTGTACCAGTTTGCTTCAAATTCTTGAGTTCTTCCATAGGATCTTCATAACAAGTACCAAACCTTCTGTAAATTTCTGCCTCATAAAACTCCCAATCCACTGTTTCTCCATATATGAATCTTCACAAATTGTCTATGCCATGCCAAAGCTTTATCATATAAGTGAATAGAGACCAATCTAACTTTCTCTTCTTCCTCCACACCATCTACTCTAAAGAATTGATAACATCTAAACAACCACCCTTTAACATCTTCTCCATAAAACTTAGGGAATTCTAACTTGGTCATTCTTGTGTACATTCCCCTGCTACTACCTTCACCATTCTTTATGTTGTTGACTTCAGTAGTCAAATACCAATAGTTGACATTAACAGTATCAAAATTAGTGGACATTGTCTGAACCGTTTGAGCCAATTGAGCAACTGTATCTTGCAAACTCCTAACCATCTCCCTGAGATCAGTCTCCATCTCTAATGGACTACTGCTAGAATTAGCAGTTCTGGTTGTCACCATCTGAACTAACTGTTTCTTGTGACCTTATATCAAACAGTTAACCTTCACCTACACACAGTTTCTTGATTAATTAGAATCAAGAAAAGTGAAATAGTGAAGTAACAGAGAAACAATTAAGAACAATGAGAATTGAAAATTTCAAGTGTTTAGAAAAACAGCTCGCCGGAAAATAACTAATTCTTGCCGGAAAACTAACAGAATTTGATCGGAAAAAAAAAATTTGTGCCAAGAAAGAGGCTCTTGATACCAATTGATATGAACTTATAGATTTCAACTAAGAAATGATATAAGAACTTGAGAATAAGATGAAATCACAACAACTAGAATATGATTTGAACCTTATAACTCCATTGATTATTGATCAGTTGATCGAAATCAGTTACACGTTTGTGGATTGAATTGAAAGAGAGAGAGTTTACAAAAACAGACTAAAATGAAATGATGCAATTGAAGTGGTATTTAAAGGGTTTGATATGAGTTGGAATGGAGGGAAAAGCTGTTGGAGTAACACACGTGCACCTGACGTGTCTAGCTCTAAGGCTATGCACGTGCACCTCACGTGCCAAACAAGTAACCATTTCTAACTCATATCATAATGTAAACAGTATTAGCCGAAGAGATAAAACCGGCCTCAATAACCCCTTGTGTCACTAAAAGTAGCTCAGAACCACCTGGGTGTGTGTGCATTGGGATCATGCCATTAGGGGCTAGGTCCAAGATGAGCTATGGAGATCCCGGGCCCATTAACTCCTGGAAGCTGAGTAGCAAATGCTGGAGTCACAGCTGCTTTGATGATGTTGGATGTGTTTGCTGCCAAGTTTAGGCTGCTAGACACAAAGTCATCAAATGTGCCCTAGGAAGCACGGACACGTCTGAAAGTAAGGAGTGGCAGTGTCGGACACGTGTCGGACTCGGACACGGCTCGGACACGTGTCCGACACGCACGTGCCGTGTCCCACATGATTTTTGGGCCGGACACGGATTTGGATACTGCTTGGACACGGACGGACACGGATTTGGACACGGATTTGGATTTATTTATTTATTTTTTTTTTTTTTGAAAAATAAAAATAAAAAAAGAAGGTTTTCAAAATTATAAAGAAGTAGAAGAATTTTTTTTTAAATTAAAAAAGAAGAAAAGTGTTTACCTGGTGGTGCGGTGGATGGCGGAAGCACAAAGATGTTGAGAGAGAGATGTTGAGAGAGAGGGAGAAGAGAAAGAGATTAGTTGTGTTTCTTTATTATTATGATATTTCATTTGATTTTAAGGCTTTGTACATGTTTTTATACATATATATAAATTCCCGTGTCCACGCCGTGTCCGTGTCCTATATTTTTAGATTTTGTCGTATAGTCCTTGTCGGACACTGTGTCCGTGTCCGTGCAACCTAGAATGTGACATTAGCAGGAGGCTTGCAAGAATAGCCCACCGGCTTTCTGGGACTTTTAGATCAGAGACACAAAAGTCTTGGACAGCTGCGTGAGCGGAGTAGGTGAAGAGAACGGAAATGGTCAACAGAATGTGAAACATGTTCATAATGGGGTGTTTATGATCTTAAAACTATTAGTACTTTTTAGATCTGTATTGTGGGATGTTGAGATGGTTTGTTAGTGTAGGTATTTATAAGGATCGTAGCATGAGTATGGTGTGCTACTAGTTGGAGAGGAGAGCCATGCAAAGCAATTAGAGCCTTAAGTATATATCATTTGAAAAGCAAAAAAAAACCAAACTGCTTGGTAGCTTACTGATCACCATGTTCCTATAACACAACAGATTACGCCTTTTTGTTGAGGTGAGTTAGTGGAGAAAAGTGAGTAATGGATCTGATGTTCGACGATTACTAATTCATATCTGTTTTCGTTTATTGTAGCCGTAAACTCTAAACGTTTAGCCAAATAATCACACAACACGTTTCATGCATATAAATGTTACTTTTGCATGACAAAACGCACACATATAACAAGTTGAAAATTTATGAACAATCAAAAAACTACCAAAAATATATCATGATATTAAGTATAACATTTGTAAGATACCAAGATAGGGTCTGAAACATGCCCAGCCTCTTATAGACAACATACGTAAATTGATGTGACCTACAGGTTTTGACGTCGATCATAAATGCACATGAACTAAGCCAATATAGGAGTACTTATTTTACTAAAAATCCCACAGTTGGGACTTAAAATCCTACAGTTGGACTACAACACATTGTTTTTATTCATGCAAATGTACGATATGATATTGATTTAGTTAACTCGCATACAGTTATAAGTGTAGAGTTTGTAAACCCTTGCTCTAGGAAACGGCGAGCTTGCTAATCACCACACCCCTTGCTCTAAGTATGAATATTTAGATGCAGTTCAATGCAACAATATTCTCTAGCATTCTACAATAAATCGTTACTACACAAAATGCCAACCACTTATCGTTGGTGCTAATTTTCTTTTGCTAATACAAACGATTTTATTAGAATCCCGGATTTAGCCATCACAATAAGTTACTTTGATAAATTACTAGTGATTAGAGAGTTTTGTTTGGTAATTAGTATTACTTACCAACAACCATTGTTTGTTGCTAAAGTCTCACAATAGTAGCCCAATGGTGGGGGACATGCAGTGTAAAGCGGAGCTCATGGGTTAAAATCGTGCCCCTTTTCCCTTTATCATGGTATTATATATGCGATTTAACTCCAAATATGATGGTTGGGGGCCACTAGAGGGTCAGCTACCTTTTTTTGTTGAATTCTTTTATAACATACCGGCCAACGACTTAAAGTGTTTGTATAAGTTACCGATTTATCTTAATGATCATGATATGGCGTTTATTAAGTCACGAGGCCATACGGAATAGGGAATGTAGTACATATATAATCTCCTTTTCATGTCATTCTATAACAATAACAAAAAAAAGCAAAAAGAAACATGAATTATATTGAAGCAATAATGATACATGAAACGAGTGAATGTCTAGCTAGATCATTTGGCTAATGACGACAAACACGAAGAAAGACTGGCAATTATTAATCAACACAAAAGAATGGTGTCAACATGAATATTTATGAGAATTAACCAGTTCCACCAAGAACAGCCTTGAGCTTCTTCACTACTTCATCGGGAAGGAAAGTAGTGGTCTCCACCAAGGATGATGGCAAGTCATTTGCGAACAATGCGAAATCAAGAATTTGTAGTCCAGGTGTTGCGCTACTGAAACTTGCAAATGCAACTGAAGCAACCCCACCAGCATTCACTTGGAAATGCAACAACCCTTGTGGGAACACCATGATATCACCCTTCTTTAAGGTCTTAACATAGACGGTATTAGCAGAGGAGATAAAACCGGCCTTAATAAACCCTTGGGTCACCAAAAGGAGCTCAGAACCACCCGGGTGAGTATGCATTGGGACAACGCCACCAGGGGCTAGGTCCAATCGTGCAATGGAGATCCCGAGCCCATTGACACCAGGAAATTGAGCAGCGAATTCTGGAGTGACTGCAGCTTTGATGATGTTGTCAGTGTTTCCTGCTAAGCGTAGACCGGTTGAGACAAAGTCATCAACTGTGACATTAGCGGCGGGCTTGCAAGCAAAGCCTGCTGGGCTTTCTGGGGCTAAAAGGTCCGCGACACAAAAGTCTTGGACTGCGGCATGGGCAGAAAAGGTGAAGAGAGAGGAGATGATCAAGAGAATGTGAATCATTTTCACAATGTATGTGAGTTATATGATATCTGTTGATGAGTGTTGTGGTATATTGAAGTGATGTTCGGGTAGGTTTTATAACGAATATATTATGAGTGTGGTTTGGTGCAACTTGAAGTAGAGACTCATGCAAAGGAATTACAACCTTACGATTAGATCATCCAAAAAGTGCAAAAGCAAGCTGGCTTGGTAGCGACCTCCATGTTCCTATAAGGGACCATAAAACAGATTAGACCTTTTTGTGGAAGAGATTTTCGTTGACAATAGCATATACTGCATAGATTTTCAAATGATTGGTTATTCTTAATTATTTTCTGTTTCTAAATTATGAAGATGAGTTAGGACTTGTTTGCTTAACCAACTAATCCACATGGTTTCAAGAAAAGCCATTACATGCATAAATATTGTACGAAGTTTAGACTCTTAAACGAATGTGGGTAGTAGACATGGAAGTGGAGCGGGTTCAACTTGTTTAGCACGGCAAAATGTCCCTTTTAGCACAAAACCGTATATTCTGAACTGCTAAACAAACATACCTCCACAAGTGGAGCTGTTCATAAAAGTTAAAAATCTCTTTAAGTGGAAGTAAAATGTGGTTTGATTGGGCTAAAGTTGGTGGTTAATCTGGTTATGACAGTGAATAATGACCAAGATTAACCAATTACCCTGGGCACGTTTGGTAGAGAGAATTTCAAAGAAATGAAATGAAGCAGAGAATATAATCTCAGAGAATAGAAATCAGTAGAGAATTTTGTTCAATTCTAATGTTTGATAACAACAGAGACTTGACCCGAGAAATAAAAAAAAAAAAAAAAAAAAAAAAAAAAATTCTAAATAACAATTCTTAAAAAATATTTAAAAAAATATATATTTAAAATATATATATATCATTTTTTTTAATTTATTTTTTAAAAATTTATGTACTTTCTTTAAAAATAATTATTTAAAAAAAATATTTTTTAAAAATGTATTTATTTAAAAAAAAACTTGTTTTTTTTAAAAAAATATTTTTTAAAAATGTATTTATTCAAAAAAAAAAACATATATATTTTTTTTAAATATTTTTTTAAAAATATTTTTTTAAAAATATATATTTTTTTTAAATTATTATTTTTTCAAATGTATTTAAAAAAAACTTGTTTTTTTTTTTTAAAAAAATTTGAAAATGTATTTATTTAAAAAAAACTTATTTGTTTTAAAAATATATATATTTTTTTTAATTATTTTTTAAAAATGTATTTATTAAAAAAAAAAAAAAAAAAAAAAAAAAAAAAAAAAAACAACCCTCATTTCTCTAAATTCTCCACCAAAATGATAGAAATGGAGGTTAACCAAATTACACTACCACTTCTCTTCAATTCTCCACCAATTTTCCTTCAATTCTCCGTTTTTTTTATTTCTCTATACCAAACAAGGAAATTTAATCCAATTCCATTTCTCCTATTTCTTTTCTCTCTACCAAACACACCTTTAGTACCTTTCGAGTCACTATTAGTAGTTGTGATAGTTCTCTGTTGACTAGCTGTTCATGGGTCACTAGACGCATTCATTTCCATAAAAAAAGTCGTAACTTCTTATACAAATACCACGTCATTCCAAATAGGCATCTTGAAACCTTTAAATGCAATCTTTTCTTGTATAACAGGTTGCTAATGATTGTCCAGAAATCTCCCTCGTAACTGATACTAGCAGGGTACTCGCGCGATGCGACAGCGGGTACTTTGTGACTGAATTTTCTGGTAATGTGATGTTATGCGGCTATACTTTTTTAACAATTAATTTAAAAATAATAATAACGGAGATCTTGTTTAGTTTCCTTTTTGTTTTCGAGTCTAGGTAGATCTTTGTTATTACTGTGAGTTGGGGAGTGACCAGTGGGTAGCCTAACAAACAAACAAAAAAGAAAATCTTACAAAGTTAAAAATGTTTTTTCAATAATGTACCGGTTCACTTTTTTGTTTTTTAGTCGAGTGAGTTATCGGTCGAGGGGATGAACCCTTCGTCAATTTTGGAGCCGACCGACCCAGTTCGACCCTCATGCTGCAATGGCGGTGACTCGGTCGGCGCAATGACGACCGAATCGGTCGACGGACCATTGCGGGCAGCCCAATGGCTTTATTTTTAAGTGCTTGGCATAGTAGCTTGATTAGATTGTACATTGTGGTTAAATGGTTGTATATTTTGGTGAAGGGGTAAATTAAATAGTGTATTAATTGATATGTTGAATAATGTTTTTTAGTTTTATTTGTGCTTCAAATAGTTGTAACTTATGCTTTTTTACTTGTATTTGCTTAAAAGTTTTATATTAAGAAATCTTAAAAAATCAATAGGAGAAAATGTACAAGATGCATTATAAATAGTATAGATATAGATTACTCGTTACTCCATTGTATATTAAGAAGTGATTCGGTCTCCAAAAGCCCAAAGCACAATGATTGACGGCCAAATTATTTTAACGACAAAGAGCACTCCTCTTAGAATCAATAAGTTGTAGTTTATATTTTAACCATTTATGTAAGATTTATGTCGGTGATTTTGCATCACCAATATTATTTAAGTGTAATGGATTGACTTAGTTGACCAATGTATAATTGTGATAAATGTTCAACAAGTCGGGGTTGTGCGGAGTGCACACTTGTATGACATTATTATGATTATCGTTCGGGGGCGAAGCTCCGAATTCGGTTGTTAATTAACTGCTATGGCTGTTACAACCGCTGGGCAGTTTATTTGGTCATATATTCTATCTCTAGTTCAGTTTCATGATATAAAAAACATATTCACGTTCTAAATCTGAGTTTTATCCGATTTGAGATTTCGGTAGAACCACCAAAATACTTCAATCTGAAAGTGTTTACACGAATCTCAGATTACTGTGATCCAAATTTCCTACCAAAGATTGAAGTATTATGTGATCATGACGAACGGAGAATCTGTGAAGGATATGACGAGCAAGTTCGATAAGTTGGCAAAGTTTGAAGGGCAAGACTTTCGTCGCTGGCAAAAGAAGATGCACTTTCTTCTTACCACCCTGAAAGTTGTGTACGTTCTGAGTACACCCAGTCCAGAATGGGACGAGAATGAAACTCTGGATACGACCAGGAAGAGGATGAAGTGGGATAACGACGACTACATATGCCGTGGTCACATTTTGAACGGTATGTCTGATTCTCTATTTGACATCTATCAAAACGCTGAATCTGCAAAAGCACTATGGGAGTCTCTAGAATCCAAATACATGGCAGAAGATGCTTCTGCAAAGAAGTTTCTTGTGATTAATTTTATGAATTACAAGATGGCTGATACCAGGCCTGTCATGGAACAATATCTTAAAATGTTAAGGATTCTGGGACAGTATACCCAACACGGTTGTAGTTATCATTGATAAACTGCCTCCTTCCTGGAGAAAATTCAAACATGGTTTGAAACATAAAAAGGAAGAGTTAAATTTGGTTCAACTCGGTAGTCATCTACGAATAGAGGAAGGATTAAGAAATCAGGAACTTGATAATAATCCTAAAGGAAAGAACCAAATTGGATCTTCTTCTGTTAACATGGTTGAAGGAAATGAAGCCAAAAATTCTAACAACAATTTTAACAACAACAAGAACAAAAGGAAGTTCAAAAGTGGTGATGATAAATTTACCAACAAAAAGGGTGCATTGACTTGTTGGAAATGTAACAATCCTGATCATATGAAGAAGGATTGTCGCTCTAAAAAAGGCAATAATGGCGCTGGTCCAAGTGGGTCTAAGGATCCTGAAAAGCAAAAAGGTTATAATTCTGATTTTGTACAGAATTTTGATAATGTTTTACATTATGTTTCTGTAATTTCTGATGCATTTTTTATTCAGGATGATGAAGTTGCTTGGTGGGTTGATTCGGGTGCGACATGTCATGTTTGCAATGATCTTCGTTGGTTTCAAGTATGTAAATCGTTGGAAGATGGATCATGTGTAAAGATGGGAGACGTTGCAATCGAACCAATCAAAGGAATAGGGCGTGTTTTATTAACTTTCACTTTTGGAAAAACTTTATGTTTAGATAATGTATTGTATGTACCCGGGATTCGAAAGAATCTTGTTTCTGAAATTGTGTTGAATAAGTTCGGCTACAAACAATTATTGGAAAGTGACAAGTATATCTTGTCAAGACATGGTTCATTTGTTGGATTTGGTTATGTATGTACTAGAATGATTAGATTAAATTTGAATTATCCTTTGTTTAATGCTTCTGTTTGTATGCTTACTTCTAGTCATAGCAATAATTTAAGCAAATCTGAATTATGGCATGCTAGACTAGGACATGTTCATTACAAAAGAATGAAAGATATGTCTAAAATGAGTTTAATACATGCTTTTGATATGACACATGAAAGTTGCAAAACTTGTATGTTAACCAAGATCACTAGACATCCATTTAAGAGTGTTAACCGGGAAAGCAAAGTATTAGATCTCATACATAGTGATTTATGTGATTTTTATGCCAATCCTTCACTAGGACATAATAAGTATGTCATTACTTTTATTGATGATGCATCTAGATATTGTTATGTCTATCTACTGCATGCTAAACATGAAGCTCTAGATAAATTTAAAATTTATAAACAAGAAGTAGAACTTCAAAGACAAGATTTGATAAAAGTAATGCGTACTGATAGAGGTGGTGAGTATTATGATCCAGTTTATTTTCAATCGACTTGAATAATACATCAAACCACAGCTCCTTACATGCCACAACAGAATGGTGTGGCTGAAAGAAAGAATGGGACTTTAAAGAAAATGGTGAATTCCATGTTATCCTATTCTGGACTAAGTGAAGGGTTTTGGGGTGAGGCTATGTTGACAGCCTGTTATATTCTGAATAGAACTCCAAACAAAAATAGTAAACAAACACCTTATGAAATTTGGACCAAGAAGGTACCAAATTTGACTTATTTGAGGGTTTGGGGCTGTAGAGCTGTTGTAAGACTAACTGAACCCAAAATGAGAAATCTGGGTGAGAAAGGTATAGATTGTATCTTCATTGGGTATGCTGAGCATTCCAAGTGTTATAGGTTTTATGTTATAGAACCTAATGATTTTGTGTCAGTGAACTCTATAACATAGTCAAGAGATGCAATATTTGATGAAGAACGGTTTACGTCTATACCTAGACCAAGAGGTATGATTCAGAACAATCATTATTTGGCGACAAAAACCTAGCCGACTACTTTGATCGAATATTATTTTAATCGGTTTGGTGTTGTCAAGTTTCAACTCCTTTAATTATTTCATGTTCATTATTGCATATTTATTATAGACACATCACTGAGTATTATTTATTCATTGCTTCATCAAATTGGGTCTTTTGCATTAATTGGTCGGAGTTGTTCATATATCGTGGATCATTAGGTACTTTTTCATGCATAATTCTGTGACTATCATTCTATAATCGATCCATAATATCATGAAGGGTGGTTAGTTTTCTTGTGTATTACGTACTAAACCTTAACTTTAATAGTTAGGGTTTTCTTTATTATAGTAACTCGATCATTAAAACGTTGGTACCTCTAAGTGATTAGGGTTTTGTTTGTTTGTGATCTTGGCGTTGGTCTGTATGCGTTTTTGAGGGTCTTATTGCTGTGATTTATTCATGATGGGGGTTACGAGAGAGAGGGATAAAGGTGGGGGAACGTTGGAACATGATTTTGGTGGTGCTAATAACTACTCATTATTGAATGAGACTACTCCAGAAAAGGCTCCAGGTGTCGTTACCCCTGGAGTTGAGAGTATTAGCATGGACACTACCAGCCCTTGTGTTAGTTCTCTTAATCACACCTACGATCGTACTACTTTGGCTAGTAATCTTGATGATATGGCTGGAAGTAAATCTTTAAAACTTATATGCCTAAGGTGGCTTTGTTTGGTAATCTGAATGTGACTAAGGAGGGGGATGAGCAGGTCAATGATGGATTGAAAGCTCCTACATTTGCAGGTAAGGTGGGATCTACTTCTGCTACCCGCAAAGTTAATTTCCACGCTCTTGATACAGGCAAGCCTCGTAATGAAAAGGCCGAGATAAAAATTCCTTTGTCATCTGTCTTGGAAGCTAATTCTAAGTTTGATAATACTCTTTTCGGGTATTTTATTAGCAAGAGGGTTGCATTTCCCGTAGTTGATAACTACGTGAAGAATGCATGGAAGAAGTTTGGTGTGGTACGTTCTATGATGAATTCTAAGGGTTTATTTTTCTTCAAATTTGCCTCTATTGAGGGATTAAATGGAGTGTTAGAGAATGGACCTTGATTTATTCGACCCTTTCCTATTATTTTGAAGAAGTGGACCCCCAGGACGAGTTTTATTAAAGAGGACTTGGGTTCGATTCCTGTATGGGTGAAATTGCATGATATTCCTATTGCTGCTTTTACTGAAGATGGATTGAGTGCCATGGCTACAAAACTCGGTACCCATATTATGCTTGATGCATACACGAGCTCTATGTGTTTGCAGTCATGGGGTGTTTTGATTATGCTCGAGCTTTGATTAACATCAAGGCGGATAGAGAGCTTAAGGGGACAATGGTTATTGATGTGCCAAGTTGGGATGGTGAAGGGGAGGTATTGCATACTGTCAGAGTGGAATATGAGTGAAAACTACCTCGTTGTGGTGGTTGTATGGTTTTTGGCCATGATGAGACCCAATGTCCCAAACGTGTTCCTGTTTACCTTAAACATCAAGCACAAAAGAATGATGGGTTCCAAATGCCTCAAAGGAAGGCGTTTCGTGGTATTGAGGTAGGAAAAGGGGCTAAATTTAGCCCTTCTAAACATAAGAAGCAGGTGTATCAGCCTGTGTCGAAGAAGTCGGATGCTACAAAGAAGAAGATTACTGAAGTGGCTAGTACAAGTGGGACGAATATTGCTACATCAAATCCGTTTAATGCTCTTAATATGGTTGATACTGATGAGGCTGATATTCCTAGTGATACTGTTGACTTGACCAAAGATGGTAGCTCTGCTAAGGGTGGAAATGGTAGCACTAGTACTACTCCTATTGTTGGAAAAATTGAGGAGCTTGAAAATCTAATTATTGAGGGGAAAGTTACTCTTGTGGATGATGGTAAACCTCTTAAAAAGGTTGATTTAAAAGAAAAGGCGCATGATACGGCTAATAAGCCTAGTTCTTCTTCCTCTCCGTATTCTATGGTGGGTAACCCATTCTCTAAAGTGGGGGATGTGATTGTTTCTGACAGTGATGATGAGGAGGTGCTTGAGCCGGATAATCCTATGGCTAAATTTCTCGCATCAACAGGCGGCGGTCATGAGCTTGAAGATTATTATGATGATTATACGGATCAGGTCTATGATTTACCAGGGCAATTGGATGCTTTTTCTGACATGTATGATATCAAGCTCCAAGGTCGTGATAGTAAGCAATCTAGACGTTAGGTTATGCTTGGTTTTGTGTCAAATGTAAACTAGTGAGTAGTGGTTGTTTTACTGTTTTAAGGATATGAAGTGTCTTGTTATGTTATCCTTACCGCCTATGTAACGGGCTGAGATATGAGACTTCACTCATATCCTTTGTACTAAAATATTTTTTGGAGTAATATATTTATCGGGGAACCCTTTACCAAAAAAAAAAAAAAAAAAAAAAAAAAAAAAAAAAGAGGTATGATTCAGCCATCTTCGAGTAAGATAGTTGAAGATGATTTTGAAGGTACTGATGATGTACCTGGTCCATCTGTTCCTAGGAAAAGCACTAGAACAAGAAAAGCTAAGTCTTTTGGGTCTGATTTTCAACTTTATTTAGTTGAAGGAACAAGAGATAAGACTTTATCTCAACGTGAATATTGCTTCATTATTGAGGAGGATCCAAGGACCTTGAGTGAAGCAATGGCTTTTAGGGATGTTTCTTTCTGGAAAGAAGCAATTCAAAGTGAGATTGATTCCATCATGCAGAATGATACTTGGGAAGTCACTGATTTGCCTCCTGGATGCAAAGCATTAGGAAGTAAATGGATCATTAAAAGGAAGATGAAAGTGGATGGAAGCATAGACAAATATAAAGCCAGATTGGTTATCCAAGGCTTTAGACAAAAGGAGGGAATTGACTTCTTTGATACTTATGCTCCTGTTGCTAGAATTTCCACTATTAGATTGTTGTTAGCTCTTGCAGCTATACTTGATCTAGTTATTCACCAAATGGATGTGAAAACTGCATTCTTAAATGGTGATTTGGATGAGGAAATTTACATGAAACAACCTGAAGGGTTTGTGATGCCTGGACATGAAAACAAGGTATGTAAATTGAAGAAATCATTTTATGGTCTGAAACAAGCACCAAAACAATGGCATCAAAAGTTTGATGATGTGGTCTTGTCTAATGGTTTTTCTTTAAACCAAGCTGACAAGTGTGTGTATAGCAAATTTGATGCTTCTGGTAAAGGAGTGATAATTTGCTTATATGTGGATGACATGTTGATCTTTGGTATTGACCAAGATCAAGTTGATAAGACAAAGGAATTCTTATCATCTAATTTTGATATGAAAGATCTAGGGAGGCTGAGGTGATTCTTGGTATTAGAATCAAACGAGGAAACAATGGTATCTCTATTTCTCAATTACATTATGTTGAGAAGATACTGACAAAGTTTAACTTTGCTAATTGTTCTCCTGTTTATACTCCAGTAGATCATACTGTGAAGTTTCGACCTAATAAAGGAACTCTGGTGTCTCAGCTAAAATACTCTAGAGCTATTGGATGTATTATGTATGCCATGATTAGCACTAAACCAGATATAGCTTTTGCTGTAGGAAAGCTTAGTAGGTACGCTAGCAATCCTAGTGCTCTACATTGGCAAGCTCTGGGTCGAGTATTTTAGTATTTGAAAGGAACCATGGATTATGGTTTGACTTATAGTGGTTATCCTTCTGTTATAGAAGGTTATTCCGATGCCAGTTGGATTAATAATATGGAGGATCACTCGTCTACGAGTGGTTGGGTATTCCTTCTTGGAGGAGGTGCCATTTCTTGGGCTTCAAAGAAACAGACTTGTATTACAAACTCAACTATGGAGTCTGAATTTGTTGCTTTAGCTGCAGCTGGTAATGAAGCTGAGTGGCTGAGGAATTTGGTTTATGAAATTCCTTTGTGGCCTAAACCGATATTTACCATTTCTATCAGATGTGATAGTTCTGCTACCTTGGCTAGGGCTTATAGTCAAGTGTACAATGGCAAGTCTAGACACTTAGGTGTTATGACATAGTATGATTCGTGAGCTTATCATGAATGGCGTGATATCTGTGGAGTTTGTAAGAACTCAACTGAATCTAGCCGACCATTTAATCAAAGGGTTAGCAAGAGATCTCGTACGCAAGGCGGCTATTGGGATGGGTTTAAAGTCCACCTAATTAAATCCTTGTATCAAGATACCCAATTCCCATCTAACGTAATGTTAAATGCTGAATTTAATGAGGAAAGCTTGATATCTTTGGATTGGAACACATAATTACATCATCCCACGGTATGTGTTCGGAACAGCAAGATAAAGGAGGTTGAAATTATATTTCTTAATGGTTTTTTGACAAATTGCATGTGCAGGTGCAAGAGTAAAGAACCACCTATATAAGCATGAAGTTTAGCTGCTTCAAGAAGCTTGGGACTTGGCTTTGATATGCTTATTGAAGGATATAACACAAGCTAGTAAAACATAGTGTCAAGTAGAACATGTGAATGTGTAAACTGTTGTGTATATTATCTTCATGTATTCACTATGAATAGAAAGAGTTCAATCCTTAGTGACACTTTTATATTCGAATATTTGGAATGCTAATGTACTAATGTGAAATTCAATCGTCTCAACATTTCATTTATGCATCAGTTTGTTGTTTGTTATGAGTTTGTTTTAAGTTAATCAAGATTACACTTAAATGGGGGAGGATAATCTTTGTCAGGAAATTTGGATCACAGTAATCTGAGAGTCGTATAAACACTTTCAGATTGAAGTATTTCGGTGGTTCTACCGAAATCTCAAATCGGATAAAACTCAGATTTAGAACGTGAATATGTTTTTTATATCATGAAACTGAACGAGAGATATAATATATGACCAAATAAACTGCCCAGCGGTTGTAACCGCCATAGCATTTAATTAACATCCGAATTCGGGGCTTCGCCCCCGAACGATAATCATAATAACGTCATAAAAGTGTGAACTCCGTACAACCCCGACTTGTTGGACATTTATCACAATTACACATTGATCAACTAAGTCAATCCATTACACTTAAATAATATCGGTGATGCAAAATCACCAACAAGATCAACATAAATAGACTTTGAGCGACTTTCATAACAACCTTTTAGGTAATAATATCAAATTAGTGTGTGGTGATTCCTCTTTATCATAACAAGCTTTTAAGCTCATAAGCAAAACACTTATTTCTACATCAAACTACTTTCAAGCAATTGTAAAAATCGTTAAATTGCTGACCTACAGATTTATGTTAATATGCCTTTTTTATCCCATCCCAATTGAAAGTCCATTAAAATGGCATGCGTTATCACACATATTGTTTGAGCAAATTCTTGCCATGGAGTCTAGAGTTGTGGACAGTCAGAGTTCAAGTCTGGACTCCGTGTTCCGTAATTTGGTACCTTGCAGTAACATATAAAGCTCCGGACTTTTGGAGGTGGACTGTAGCTGAAACAAGAGAAAGCATCGTTGAGTCGCCCCGGGTATTTAGTCCAAGACCAAGCTCCGGTGTAAGAATAAGGATGTGCTTGGTATAAGTTCTAGTGAGAGAAACTAGAGAGAGTATGTGAAGAGCGGAGTGTGTCCTCCATCTAGTGGGGTGGATGGCTCTATTTACACTACGTGGTCGGCGCTCCACGACATGGATATAATGGGAGTACAATTGTCGATACGTGCAGCGAGAGAATCACTCATGTCCACGAGTCTTTACTTTCGAGGCTTGCGTTGTCGTTACTATGCAGCGATCTTAGCAGTTATCGTAGAAGAGGCACCGCTCGTACAATATTCTTGTCATATTCTACAACTCTTATCATTCGGTGGAGGATAGGGGCTACCTCTGGTACTCGTCAATACCCCTGGAACTAAGCTAACCTCCGTTAGACATAGACTATCCGGAGAACCATTCCAACGGACAGAGGAGGCTACCTACTATGCTTAGAGTAACCTTTTGGAGGATACCTCCGTTGTAGACGTACGTCCTTCGGATGGATCCGAAGGATTAGATACGTCAACACATACAAACATACATTTGGTCTAGTGGTAACTTAAATGTATTAATATTCGTCCTAATCAAGTGGTTGTGTATTCAAGTTCCGACTGGAATAAAACTGTGTGTTTATGTTGGCGTGCAAAAAAACTATTATACGCATACAAAAATATAGAAAAGTTAGGTGATTAACAATTTCAATATTAGCAAAGTCTAGCTAGTTCTATAAAGAAATTGGATTATACATTAGTTCAATGGGGAATTTAATTGATGATTTCTGAATTTTGCTGTCAAGTGGAAAGTGCTATTGTTGCAAATTGCAAATGATGTGTATCACCAAAAAGATAATACAAATATAGAATGAGAGACTTTACTAGCTTGAGAAGATAATGAATGGATGGATCCTATATATTTTCCTCTTGTAGTTATGTCTATGGCCCAAACGTACTCTAGCTACATAACATATACCCACTCCCTTTTGGCATTTATGGTTGAGTTCATGTAACTTTATAAGCTTCTTTGTCTTATTAAAATGAATGCGCATTTAGGCCCCGCAAATGCATCTTGTGAAGGAATGCATAATTCTATACGAACTGACCTTAAATTGCTAATTTTGACTCTCAGGTGGTTGTTTTAGCTTCTTTGTTTAGCTTACGAGCTTATTAAAATTTTGAAACGCCAATAAGCTCAATTTTTAAGCTTATGAGCTTATGCGTGTTAATGAAGTTTAAAAAGATCGTTATAAGCTGGGAATGAGTTTATTAGCTGTCAAAAAGTTCAATGAGCCCATAAACCACACAAGTAAGCTAAAACAACCTAAATAAGTGTTGGCACCCGGAATGGAACACCGCTTAAAAGATGTGAATAAGAGTGGTGTTGGTGCAGCAGGGCGGTCCTTAAACCCCGTAAGTTCCGGTTCATCTTTGCTTATGCATCCTAATTGAACTTAATAATTTCACAACGCACATATATGACTAGCCGACTTGGTGCACATTGTGGTCCTTTGGGTGCACATGGCGTACGTTAAGCTCTTCATAAGAAGACACATTGAGACAGCTAATAAGAGAGACTATTTCCAGAATGATTCTAGTCTTCTTCTTGCTTATTTTCCACATAAGATTTTTATTAAATAAAAAGTCTCGTATTTAATGTATGGCCATAGCCAATTCCCTTGTATATCGGTAAGGTGCATCTCATTGGTTTAGCCATGACAAAAAGGGTCCCCTTTATCTTTTCCCAAGTGTTGTAATACTCATGTTTATAAATGTCATTTTGAAGAGCTAATAGTAATACTCAACATTTTAGGTTGGTGGTTGAAACTACTAACTCTAGAATATAACATGGACACAAATTTGGCTGTAACGATAATTTCAGTATTCATACTCATGATACTTTTAGTGCTATTTGTTTATTCGTTTTAATTTGTAGCATTTTCTTAAGTTGTAGTGTACTCTATTGAAGATATAAGTTTGCCTGCATTTTATTCTAAAAATGTAAATCACAACCACACACAACTTTCTGTATTATTTGCACCGATTTGTTTACACCGAGATCGACTTGATCCTACAAATTTTTAGCTGATAAGAACACTTGGTTACCACTAAGGTGCCCTTTGGTGATACCACGTGCCACAGATTTTGGGATAGTTCGTTGTAAGATCGTCCATGTTGTGTCGTTTCATGCATGGACATAATACGTTTCATTTAGTGTTTATAGGTTCTTATTGGAACGAAAAATTCTTTATTAAATGAGTTCGAAAAGACTTTGTGTATTCTTTAGGTTAACCTGAAGAACAATGCTTGGTATGTCTCTACGACTACAAAAGATAATATAGATATATCCATCATTATGAGAAAGTGAGGCTTTGTTACAATAAAGGGAAATAATTCACGAGAATAATACAAATCATAAGAACGAAAGCGCTGCGTTATCTTTACATAAAGTGTAATATTTCTTATGAGATTTGGTTCATGATGAGACATAATAGTGTGATTTCATGGATTCTATAGTTATGACTTAGCTAAAAATGCTATGAATTGAAGTTAGGTTGAAACTATATCACGTTTGCGAAGAACTCCACAAATAAAGTTGAATAATTGATTTGAGCTGTGTTAAAATATTAATCAGTTTAAACTTAGCGAAGTGCAACAAGAGACAACATTTGCTCAAACGGGAGAAGAATGTTAACTTTATTATTTTTAAATATCCTAAAATAAATATTTATTTAGTATTTTGACCGATCAAAATAATTTTAATGGTCAAAAATGATATTTAAATAATGAAAAGTATAATTAGTGCGTAATTCTAAGAGTTTATGTAATATGAAAACGAATTATTTTGAGACCCAAGTAATATATTACTCCCTCCGTCTCAAAATTATTGTCACTAGACAAAAAACACAAAGTTTAATAGAAGTGGGACCACTACAATTCACAACCACTCATATAGAATATTCCTCCACTAACTTCTCTTTTTCTTACTAAAAATGGAAAATGGACAGTTTTTTTGAGACATCCCAAAAAGGAAATGTGGACAATTAAATTGAGACGGAGGTAGTAATTAACTTGTACTCATTTTTCACGAGGTACACTCAGGTCTCCCATCACTACAACATTTACCAGTTTTTCCAGCGAAATTTTCCCCGGCGACATTTATCGCTGGGGAATCTGCACTAAACGACAAAAGTAGATCCTACGTGGCACCAATTCTCGTAGAAAATTCAGCTATTATGCACGTTTCCCCGACGACATGTCGCCGGGGATAAAGTGGTTATATTTTGACAGAATATTTCTTCGTAAAACGTGGCGGGAACTTTTCCATCTTACTTTTCCCCAGCGACATGTCGTTGGGGATTCATTTGCTTATTTAAAAATATGTAATTAGTGTTAATGACTCTTATGGTGACGTGGACAACAGTTTCCCCAGCGACATGTCGCTGGGGATAACAATTTGGGCTTTAAGTTATGCAATTGAGCTTATGTTTTGGGCTTTCTTATTAAGGAAACTCGGCTTATGTTTTTATTGGACATTTTCCCCTGCACATGTCGCCGGGGATTCACTTTGACTTCGTTGACTTTAACAAAAAATATATATACGTTATTGATGAGACTTGACGAAACAGAGTAGATATATAGCTATGGGAAAAACAAAAATATTAAAGTTATGATGAATTAATATGGT
>BPTQ01000005.1:279060313-279188062 GCA_019973895.1 Chrysanthemum seticuspe
TGAGAGTGTAGTTAGTGGGATTTTATAAAATTTTGTGCATACTAGAAGTAGACATTTAATATGGGACGGAGGGAGTATAAAATGTACCATGTTATTAATTATTATAATAACTTACAGCAAAATGTACCATGTTTTACCATGATCAAAGATAGATCAAACAAAAATTTGTTTGGGATTATCACATATCTATACAAATCAACAACAACAAAAAAAACTATCAACATAGTAATAATTTAAAGTTTTTTTTTACTATTAGCATATTACCTCAAATCTTGTAGCATAAATCCTAAACATAATTTATAGCGAAGTTAGTTAAAATAAATTAAGTTATAAAATTAAGTTAATCCTAAACATAATTTATAAAAGAAAAGTAAGTTAACTTTTCCCCGGCGACATGTCGCCGGGGATACCCCCCACCAAAAATTTCGTTATCGCGCCAATTACGCTAAACAACAAAAAAAGTAAGTTTCCCCGGCGACTTGTCGCCGGGGAAAATTTTTATGATAAAGTAGATCTGGTTCCTCCTTCACTGCAGAAAACGAAAAAAACTTGTATCCTCCTTCCTTGGCGATTTTTGCAACAATTCGAGCACATCCATAAAATCAACCATCACCAACAATTCGAGCACCTCCATCACCACCACCGCATCCACCACTTCAACGTTACCCACCACCACCGGCGTTACACGAGCACACGAGCACCTCCTCCTCCTCTAAACCATAATTCTTTTCTTTACCCTCTAAATGAAAATTCTATATCTTCTTTTTCTAACCCTCTAATTATTGGTGGTGCGTGATAAGTTTGATTTTTGGTTCGACGTACACGACACAGGTGGTTTGGTTGTATATATATTTTTTTTAATTTTGTTAATTGTAATATGATTTGGTTAAACAAGATTATTATTGTTGTAAGAAGTTGTTAATTAGAAATTTTTGTCAAGTAATTTTTTTTTTTGGTTTTGGCAGTAGGCGACAACAGCCAAGAAGGAGAACGAGCCGAGTTATAATTTTTTTTCTTAGTTGAATTTTGTTAGGCGACAGCAGCCACAGCCAAGGTATGTTATAATGTTTTTTTCTCCTTTTGGTATCCCGGGGGAATGTTTATTGTTTAAATTTTGTTAGTTTATAGTTATTATTAGTTGAATTGCCTTGAAATGTGCTCGTTTATAATTATAATAAGTTGTAAATGATAAAAATTTGTTGATATAAGCCGTTTGTTTTCTTTGTGTTATTACCTTAAAACTTTGTTGATATGAGCCGTTTGAACCCTTTAGGAATGTTTTAGGATTTTAGTGATTAATTTTGGAAAATCCCCGTCTAAAATTAATCATCCTATAGAAAACCCGTCCGAAATTAATTTATTAAAAATTAATTTCGGAAAGTCCCCCGTTTGGGACTGCTTTTTGAATGTTTTGTCTCATTTAGGATATGAATGCGTATAATTGGTTTACTATTAGAAATTAATTATGTCGTGCACAACCACGATGAACGTCGCACAACTCAAAACATCGGCATTTGTTCGCCTGGCCGTGACGGAGAAATGTATTATGGTCAGCTTCAAGAAATCCTCAAGTTTAAGTATTTGTTGTTCTAAGTTGCGTTGTTCCGAGTTAAGTGGTTCGACACTAGCAACAAAGGACGTAAAGTCAAAAAACTTGTCGTTAGAAACAACATGACACAAATCGTCGACTGCAGGCGTGAGGCATTTAAAGATGACCAATACATTCTCGTAACACAAGTCAAACAAGTCTTCTACCTTGAAGATAAGACCAAACCCCACCGGAAGGTTGTCGAACATGTTAATCATAAAAAGTTTTCCGACGGGGGTGTCATCGTGGTAGAGGACGATCCTGATATTATACATTTTGACAACTCATCTGATCTCCCACTTTCTACTAGTTTGAATGACTTGGATAATGCGACCTTGCATATAGATGGTCAATCAACGGTGGTTGACGCAACGCCAGATATCATTGATGTTCCTGACGAAGACGATGATATTATTGATGATGAAGACGCCCTTCCTCATGATTTAGCAGATTCTGATGTTGAAGACCTCATCAATGTTGATGATGATGGTGTTGAGAAAGTTTATTCTAGTGAAGAAGAAGATTGATCTTGAGTTGTAACTTGCAAAATACACTTATATATTTGAATGAATGAATGAAATTATTATGGATTGTTTAAATGTGTATATTTATTTGGATATGTATGTATTTGGATGTGTGCATGCTTATATTATTTTGTTCATGAATTTCTATATGTTATGCTAATTGTACTTGTACAGATGTCGTCAGCAGATGTTGCACGGTACCACGGCGGTGACGGTGGTGGTGAGGATCGTCCCCCTCCAGACTGCGTACCCACCGGTTGCGGGGGTTGCTTCATTAACCGAGGTAAGAATTTCTGGATTATTGTAATACAAGCATAAATTTGATACATATATTGAACTTGCTTGCCTTGAATTTTTATGACTTTATCACTAACTTGATTTTGCAGGCAAAGGTAAACGAAAGCCCAATTTGGGCGGCAGGGGAGCGGGCAGGCTGAATACCCGCGACAAGACCCGGAACCTTTCGCTAAAGGCAATCGTAGAAGATAAAGGCCTCGTCTCGATCAATTTTGATGTGGGTGACAAACAAACCCTAAACCCTCTCGGTCCCCATGCGGCTCACTGGTCTAACTACATCGGGGAGGTCGTTAGGAGTGTGCCGTTTTACTACCCTTCTTGGGAGAAGGTCCCGAAGGAGCGGAAGGCGGCGATCATTTCAAATATTGGGGTCAGTTATCCTTTTATGTTTATTTCATTATCGTGTTCATTTATTTAATTGTGTATATTTATCTAAATTCACTTATTTATTTATATTATATAAATAAATAAACAAATTTAAATAAATATATAAATTATATCTCTATCTCAGTTTTCGTTTTGTTGTATATGATTGCAGACCTTGTTTGACCTCAGGCCGCACATGGAATCCTCCCGCTGGACAGAGATCTACGAAGGCATCAACATGCACTTGCAAAAAGCCTACAATACCAACAAGGCTTCTTTCAAGGCCAAGCATTGGAAGGCAGACCCCACCACCGGGACTTATGATGTGGAGGCGATCAGGCGGGCACGTCCCGAGGAGATTACAGCGGCTGAGTAGGATAAGTACATTCAGTTTTGGAATGATCCCAAGAACCTTGCTCGAGCCGCTCAAAATCGGCTAAACCGGCAAGAGAGCCTGGTCATATCTCGATAGGGATCCCGGTCACTGGCTCGCCTTCGAGATGAGATGGTAATAAACATTATAATTATTTTACATGGATATATATATATATATATATATATATATATATATATATATATATATATATATATATATATCTGATTATACGCTTTGGTGTGTTGTGATTTGTCGTTTTTAATTAGTTTCATCTTATATGCGTGTGTATGTACAGAGGCAGGCCTCAGACACTCAGGAGTACCCTTCACTCATTGACACCTTCTGGCGAACACATACTGTTGACGGGGTATTCCCTAAGGATGAGGACCGCCGTATATATGTAAGTTTTGTTTCAAAACACACTATAATGAATTATCGAGAAATAATGTAGCAACCCAACTAATATATTTACTATCTTGTGTTTTTGTCACTACATAGGAGGAGATGAAAAGGCTTGAGGCTACGGGTGAGTACACGGAGGATGATATCAATGCATTGGCAAGAGAGGGTAAGCTTCGTGGGCATATTCCCGGTGTGGGTCGGGTATTGCCATCACGGGCCACATCCAGGCCAAGTATGCTCGCCCCCGACAAGTCGCTCAAGAGCATGCATAGAAAGGTAGACTTTATGATGAGTCTTTTCATAAGCGACGCCAAATACTCGGATATGTTTAAGGAGTTTGAGTCGGGTGGTGCTAGCGGGAGTGGCGGGTGTGGTGATGACGAGGAGAGTGGCGATGATGAGGATAACGACGACGAGAGGTAGTTGTGTTATATATTATTAGTATGCTACATTGGTACTTTAGGTAGTTGTGTTATATATTATTAGGTTCATCTTGGCGAGATTTAAACACTTGTTTCCCTATCTATCATGTTGAATATTGACTTTTAAGCCCTGTTTATGACTAGGAAGCAACGTTTTGTAGACTTATTCGGATTTTGGATGATTTAGCTTTATTATCTTTCGGTTTTGGTAAAAGTTGTGATGTATTTGTATTGCGTTGATCCGTTATATTGTTTTTGTGTTTTGGTACAAGTTGTGGTGAGTCTATACAGGTTTTGGTACAGGTTTATTTGGTAGATTTTTTCCGGAAAAAATCTGGAAATCGCCTGCTGTGCAGGCTGTATTAAAAAAAATTGCAGACTTTTCCCCGGTGACTTGTCACCGGGGATAATACCCACTAAACGTTGACAAGTCAACGAAAAAACATATTTTCCCCAGCGACAGGTCGCTGGGGATAATTGGAAATTAACGTTAGCTTTAATTAGGCATGCTAATCACTTTAGCTTAACCCGAAGACTCCCCAGCGACATGTCGCTGGGGATAATATGCCACCGTGGCACTACTTCTTTGACTGAAAAATGAGTGGGACCCACGTCGTCGCCGGGGATTATCATTGGGGATACAATCCCTGGCGAGGTTTCCCCAGCGACATGTCACTGGGGAAACGAATCCCCAGCGACAGGTCGCTTGGGAAAGACCCCAAGTGTCGCTGGGGAAACTGGTCGATGTTGTAGTGCATGAAAAGAAAATTTAAAATTCTTCGAAAGGAATCCGATTGCAATTAAAAAGAAATCTGATTGCATTAAATTCATTTTCAGTATATATAATTTTTGGAACGAGATGAGCAAAGATATTTATAAATCGCTGGTGGGATTTTTTTTTTTGAACGGCGATTTTATTCCACACAACTAGCAAGGAGCTAGATTACAAAGTAATAAGAGAAGGGTTTTTTAGCCATTCGTTCCAACCAAACGAGGCTTCACATCTAGACTTACACCAAAAAAAAAAAAAAAAAACTAGAAATTACATTATCACATAAGATCGACTTCGTTGGAGTTTTCTTATCAAATAAGAGTTTGTTACGATAATTCCAAGCAAACCACCATAGCGTATACCAAACACCCTCGAACACTTGCTTAAGCTTAGGCGCCATACGACATAAAGTTAACCATGTTTTCCATTCTTCATATGAGCTCACTTCTTCATAGTTAATATTCCACCATCGAACTATTTGTTTACCAATATCCCGAATCATATTGCATCTAAAGAATAAGTGCTCCGATGACTCAACACCATAATCACAAATGGGACACGAAATAGCTTGAATATCAATACCTCTTCGAGCCAGATTCATTCTAGTAGGAAGGACGTCACACCTGATTTTCCAAGCGAGGATATTAACTTTAATAGGAACATACTTAACCCACCTAGTCGTATCACCGATATTCGGAAGACGCATCTCATCAATTATCCTCCTAATAGAAGCCACCGAAAACTCTCCCCGTACTCTCCAAATTCCAAACCCAACGATCATTCATAGGCACTAGGCTAATCGATTGAACCAGCTCCTCCAACTTACTAAATTGAGTCTGTTTAATTCCCCCTAGGACTGCGCCTAAAAGAATCAACTAGATTATCGTCGTTTAATTTAGAACTAACAGTAACCTCCTTCATATTCTCAAGAGCGAACAACCGAGGGAAAAGATCTTTAAGGATACCGCCCTCATACCATCTATCCAACCAGAATTTAACCATTTCCCCATTGCCCAATTTAAGATTCATGAAATCAAAAACATACACACCTTTTTTATGAAGAGCCCGAACTTCATCCACAATAGCTAACCAGCATGATCGGCTAGCTTTCTCCCGGCTAGAACTTACGTTACCATATACACCATGAATCGCCGTAATGACTTTCGTCGAAAGAAAATCTTTATGAACAAAAAATTTCCAAAGCCATTTAATCATCAACCCCCTATTTAACGCATACAGACTTGAAAACCCGAGCCCACCACGTTTTTTATCCGCTAAAACATTATTCCACTTCACCCATGATACCTTTTTACTGCTAATCTCATGACCATTGAAAAAACGACCTCTGATAGATTCCAAGATTTGAAGAACCCTTGATGGAACTCTAAACATCGACATATGGAATATAGGAATAGAACTTAACACAGATTTCAGCAAAGTAAGTCGACCTCCAATGGATAAAGTTTTCATTTTCCACTTGGAGAGCCGAGTCTTCACTTTCTCCATGACCTCCTACCATGCTTGAACCCGCGAAATAGTTCCACCCACTTTAGTACCAAGATAAATAAATGGACAAGTAAGCACTTGGCACCCCAACTTAACAGCCGCTTGAGACATACGAATCCTCTACGTTCACCCCTATGATCTTAGTTTTGCACAAATTAATCTTAAGACCTGACGCATGAAAAAAAACATTCCAACACATGAATTAATGTTGTAATATTCCCATCACTCCATTGCCCCATAAAAATAGCGTCGTCCGCGTAAAACATATGGGCAATGCACAACGAATGAGATTAAAAAAATGTTATTGAAAAATAAATAACAACATCAATATGAATACCAACAGTGCTCAGTTTTCAAGTTCTTTTTTGTGGAAAGGAAAATAGATGATAGAGATTAAAAATATGTTATTGAAAAATAAATAACAGCACTAATATGAATACCAACACTGCTCAGTTTTCGTGTTCTTTTTTTGGGGAAAGGAAAAGAGATGATAGGAAATTAAAAATTTGTTGTATTACCCAAGGTTTATGGTCTAATAGTATGTGAATTTTCCACCAATCTAAAGGTTGTGCGTTCAAGCTTTAAAGGCATTTGTGAGATATATTATGAGTTAGGACTCAGGAGTGAGCAAGGTGCGGTTCTGGTGCGGGTTTTTACTAAAACCAAACTGCAACCGCACTTGTGACGGCACCCCATTTTACGGTTTCGGTTTTTACGTGTTTTACGGGTTTTAACCGCACCACACCATCACCTATGACTTATATAATTAATGTGGTTTTTTTGCAGTTTTTGGTTTACAATGACTTTTTTTTTGGTTATAACAATACATATATTTAATGTAAATACACACATCACTTATTACTTATAAGAATAATAATGTTAATGTGCACTAGAAGCCTTATAACAAGCATTAAATAATCAATGTGCCATTTTTCGGTTTTAAATAGTCAATGTGCGGTGCAATGCGGGCTTTGTGGTTTGGTTTTACGGGTAAAACCGCAACCGCGTCACACCGCATTTTGCGTTTTTTCTTTTTAGTAAAACTAATCCATTGGTTTTTGCCGTGGTGCAGTTTTTGTCGTTCAGTTTTTTGCGGTTTTTGTGGTTTGCGGTGCGGTTTCTGCTCACCTCTAAAATAGGTGGTACAGGTGTGGGAAAAAAATGTGTTCTTGGGTTTCTTTTAATATAAAGGAAATGAAACCGAAAGGAAATGACTAGAAAAATTCTTTACATTTTTCTTCAAAAAAGTTTCACCCAAATATGGGCGGATTTTGAGTGAAACAAAAGTACATTCAAACTAGTGAGTATATATAATGACCAATACAACTCTTAGTATTTACTCATATTTAACTCTTGTGATAAAAATGAACATGTTTAAAAGAGTATAAATGTAATTATATCACTTTGATTTTTTTCCTTTCTTTTCTTCTTAACTCAAAAACACAATTTTTATTTTATTACATTTTAACTCAAAAAAATAAAATTAAAAAACAACTTTTTATTTTGTTTTTTTTTTCTTTTCTCTTCTTTACCTGTGATTTCTATCCCCATAAAAAAAACTCGAGAACCCTAAACAAAGCCAAGTTGCTATTGACTTTTCGAGTATCTTGCAAGCCGATCTCTAGTGACTTGTGACTTGACTTGACTTACTTAAGCTCCTAACCGAACCACTCAAATAAAATTACCCTGACAGCATGAGGAATATATAGTCAAGCTTTGTTTTTTTGTTACACATTGGATTTCACAAACACATCAAACCATAATCACACAAGGCGTATACTATTAGGTTTTAGAGAGAGAAAGAGTTAGAGGTTTGAGAACTTAGTGAGAGAAAGTGAAAATCTTATTATGAGCTCCAACTCTCTACCTTGGGAGGTAGAGAGTATTTATAGTCTTACATAAAACGCCATCTACGGGCTGTGGATCAGGCATACAGTGGGTAAAGACCCGTCCGTCCTCCACGGTGTTACTTAACTAAATACTACTTAACTTTTAATAACTACGACTACGAGCTTTCTAACGATTACATATACTTTAGGTGACCGACACTTTAATAACTGGATTTACTAAATCCTAACAATCTCCCCCTAAGGGAGGTCACCTCAAATTTCATTGAATACAAACAGATATTACATTAAGATTGTTCTTGGATTCTTGTTCCTGTTCTTTGCTCAGTAGCTCGTAGTCTTTGATTCTTCATTTTTGCATGTTTGGATAATCCAAGTGGAGGTCTTTAACTGATCCACGTGATAATGAGTTTTGAGCCAAATTTGAGATCATCAGCTACCATAAATCTCTGACTCTTCCTTTGTAGTGTTGGTATTATGTGATGTTGTGACATTTTGGACCGACATGCTCACATTCTGGATCATGATTACTTCTTATCAGAGTAGCGGAAGCTTTAGTTGATTCATGATATTTGCAGCAGCGTAGCAGAAGCATGGAGTGAAAATATCAGAATTGTTGATGCACTTATCGTGATTTCTTTAGAGATGAATGTGTAGTGTGAGCATGCGGCTATGGATTGGCCTCTCCATTCTGATCAGCTGCAAACGTCGGGTGTACCTGCATACAACACTTAGCAATAAAACACACGAAAGTGTCTTTGACCACTTTCGTTGAATTGAGGTACACGGCCCACGGTTCCCCGTTGATCAGTACAAGTACTGCCTGTGATCAGGTATAATTCCGAAGAATCTCCTTGACAGGGTTTCGCAGCTGCTCTAGCCGTTCTCAAACCGGAACGTCTCAAAGAAGACAACACGGAGTGAGTGAACCAGCGAATTTGAGATTCACTGATTGATGAAAAGAGATTTGAAAAACAATCGTATACTGCTCAATAAAGTGTTTTTGTAATACAACGAAGGTTTTAAGAAAAATCATTCATCAATCATAAACACCTTTTAATTTTTGAAACATTAATACACAGTCGATGTGTTAGAGAAAGGATTTTTAAGCACAATGACCGGTTTTTCAAAGGTATCCGTCAATCCATAACCTGAACCAGGATTGATTCATAATTATGAATCTCCCCATTGTTTCTGTTCAGTTGTCACATGGTTGATCTATTGGATAGATCTCACATGCCACCCACGAGGAGCGTGTTTGATGTTGGCTCCAGAACGCTTTCCATCTTCATTGTGAATATGTTTGCATATCACTCAGATGTTATGGCAATACCACAAGGATAATGTGTATGACTCATAAGATATAATCTCTCTTTCCACATTGTGTGAAACAGAGAGTCTTCATAGACAGTGTCTTAATGAGATTTATTTGATGATCTCGTGGCTCTAGACTCAATAGTGCACATTTGGTTTCCTATATCGGAGACTAGGGAGAGGGTCTCCTTCTTCAATATCAACAATCTCTAAGAGAGAGTCGATAGATTATGTTGGTTCCCTGTGAGAATGAAACAAGCCCTTTTAAGGGGAACTTGAGTAGTTTGGGAAGTTTAGTGCAGTGCGTCGCTGGGTCCATGACGTCTTGTCTTCAATACCAGTGTTACCTTAGTAACCACTAGTAACAGATGTATTGAACCCGGTTTCTGCCCTAAGGTTGAATTATTGGAGGGCTATTTCTTTTCATCCTTTTCCGTTTCATTTCTTTTTCATTCTTCAACCCCTTCAGTGCTTACCGAGACTTCATAACTAGAAACTTGTTGGGTTTATTCCAGTACTAGCTCTGTCTCAGCCCGCACTCTTCCCATATCTCACTTTTCTCTTTTTTTCATCATACCTAAGGACTTCTACACTATCTAGTGGATTGTCCTTGGGTAGATCCCTCCGGTTCTGGCGGATCATGGGAACTAATACCTAACCTTATCATCCTTATATCACCATACATAAAATAAATTTGGTCGGTCTATTTGGTATTGTTTATCTGCCATTGGAACCAACTGAAAACCATTTGAAAATCAATCCAGATACTTGTGATATATTATCAAAGCATTTTGTACCTGAATTGTTTTTGATATTTTTAGAAAAAGATCTCCCCCTCAACATGTGCATCATGTATTTGAAATCGTTTTGGCACACGGAGGCAAGAGGAAGGATTAACTTCTTTGATTACCATTTCCTAAAAGATATCAACATCACTTCCCTGATCAAATCAAATAGATAAAGCATATTGGTGAAGGATGAGGTTTTCATAATTTTGCTCCCCCTCAATATGCGCCTCGAGGTTTGAAAGAGTTTTGCACATATTAGAAGGAACCTGCACTTAGAGACAAATCAATCACGTTTCAATTCTTTGTGGTTTAAAAAAAGATGCTCCCCCTCAACATGTGCATGAAAAATTTGAAATCGTTTGGCACATGTGGGGAGGAAAGCTTGCTAAACACTTGTGAAACCATTTATCGAATCATAAGTTTAAATCCAATTTAAATCACAAATTCTCCCCCGATCACAATTTTCAAATCATTTGAGATTTGTGATCTCTGTAGATTTAAATTGATTTTGAAAGCTTTTGAGGGGAGATGTGACTTGATTATGAGAAACATTTAACCTATAAGGATCAAGTTTGAGACTTTAGACTCCAAAGATTAAACATGCTTGAGTATCTTTTGAAAACATAATTATAACAAAGGTCTTGTATCCATTGTATAAAATATTGTAAAACATTGTTTTTTTTTGATTATTCAAGAATAGACCTTTCTCGATTTCGTGCCAATTGTTTGAAAAATACTCTTTTTGATTGAAATCATTCTCCCCCTCAATCAATGACATATGTTGTTGATTGAAGGATAGAGATTTTGACAAATGAAAAGCCCGGATGATTTTCAAAAGTAGAGTCCGAAGTATTTTCAAAGCAATTTTGTTTTCATTAGATGACAAATATTTTTCAGAAGAATCATTTGAAGGAAAAATATTTGAAAGGAAACATTTGTCCTTTTAACGACAAACATTTGTTTTTAGAATCAGAGCATGATGTTTGAAGATTTAAGATAAAGCATGGCTCTGTTCTTTCTTTGAGAAACGGGTTACTGCCTGAATTGACAATAAACCATAGTTTTACTTTCTCCCAAAATATATATATATATATATATATATATATATATATATATATATATATATATATATATATATAAACATTCGAACAACATCTAAAGACCCCGTGTCATTCTTTGAATGACAGCACAAAGACCGTAGATATTATCGAATTGAGAAAAAAAAATGACAAAATGACTGTATTTTTTGAAATTTTTCAAGATTTTCAAATTTTTATAGATTTTTGAAAGTTTTATATTTTTCTATTTGCTTTTTGTAGGTTTTGTAATTTTGTATTTTGCTTTTCGAATAAATATTTACAAGAGATGGATGAAGAAAGACCTTTACTCCTCGTCTTCCTCTTGAAGACGTTTGAGTGTTTCCGGTTGTAGACTTTTTAGACCAATTCGTGGAAGGATAAACTCAAAACGTTCTCTAGGAAGAGCTTTGGTGAAGATGTCTGCTAATTGGTATTCAGTCCTCACAAAATAGAGTTCCACCACACCGTTCTCCACTTGCTCCCTGATGAAATGATGTCGAATGTCGATGTGCTTTGCTCTTGAGTGTTGAACGTTGTTGCATGAGAGAGCAATAGCACTTTTATTATCACAGTACAGAGGGATTTTGTTGAATTCAAAGCCATAGTCTGCTAATTGGGATCTCATCCATAGGATTTGAACACAACAAGATGACATGGCTATGTATTCAGCCTCTGTAGAGGATATAGAAGTACTCATTTGTTTCTTTGACGACCAGCTTACAAGCTTATCACCCAAAAACTGAGCTCCTCCTGACGTGCTTCGACGAGTATCATGACATCCTGCATGATCAGCATCTGCATAGGCTGTTAGTGACATACCGATGTCCTTCGGGTACCAAAGTCCCATATTGATGGTTCCTTGGAGATACCGAAAGACCCTTTTAACCGCTTCAAGGTGCTTTTTAGTAGGCTTAGCCTGATATTTAGCACACATGCATACAGCGAACAAGATGTCTGGTCTACTGGCTGTGAGGTACATGAGGGATCCAATCATACTACGATATTTCGTTTGGTCTACCATGATCCCTGAGTGATCCTTATCCAGTTTAGTACGCTCTATCATGGGAGTGTCAACAGGGTCACAAGAATCAAATCCAAATTTCTTTAAAATTTCATTTGCATATTTAGATTGATTTATAAAAATGCCTCCGGGACTTTGTGAAATTTGTAATCCTAAGAAAAATGACATTTGTCCCATCATTGACATTTGAAATTTAGAACCCATTTCATTTGAAAAACGGTCACATTCATTGGGGTTAGTCGAGGCAAAAATAATATCATCAACATAGATTTGAACATGGATTAAATGTTTGCCTGACTTTTTGGTGAACAATGTCGGATCAACTGCTCCTTTGCTGAATCCAGTAGATAGAAGAAACTTTGATAGCGTATCATACCATGCTCTTGGAGCTTGCTTCAAGCCGTAAAGATCCTTCTTCAAGCGATAGACATGAGTAGGATGCTCAGGATTCATGAAGCCTTCCGGTTGGCTGACGTATACGACTTCTTTAAGATCTCCGTTAAGAAAAGCCGTCTTCACATCCATCTGATAGACTACCATATTCTTACTTGCAGCATTAGCCAGGAAGATTCTGATTGCCTCGATGCGTGCAACTGGAGCAAATGATTCTTCAAAGTCAATACCCTCCTCTTGACGACATCCTTTTGCAACCAATCGAGACTTGTTCTTTAAAACATCACCATGCTCATCAAGTTTTACTTTGAAGATCCATTTTAGGGCAATGATCATAGCACAGTCAGGAGCAGGTACTAATTCCCATACATCTAGTCGATCAAACTCATGAATTTCTTCTTGCATGGCATTGAACCAGCTGTCTTCATTCATAACAGTTTTAACGTCTTTTGGTTCGATCTTAGAGAGTACAGAGTTGAAGAAGCACCATAAGGCATCGGTTGCAAGTTGTCGACGAGTGGATACTGGCCGAGAAGGATTTCCAATGATGTTGTCCAATGGGTGATCATGTGTCCATTTTCTAAGGTGTTCATGTGGTTATTGTTGAGGAACAGAAGTAGCATAGTTGATTTCTCCTGAAGAAGATGGTTCAAATGATGATTCAGGAGCAAATATGTTTTCAAAGGGTTCATCTTCTGGAGGAGCAAAAGGATTTTCATCATTTGTAACTGCAGCAACATTTCCATTGTGTACACTTGATGATTGAGGCATTGATGATGAGACCGAGTGATCTGCAGAAGGCGCTTCTTGACTTGGTGACATAGAAACTGAAGGGTTAACTTCATTGACAGGTAAAGGAGTAGCCTCTGTTGATGGATTTGACAGATCATTAGCAATTGGCTCATAGTGTTCATCAAACATCGGATCAAACAGTTGCTTCAATTCATCTTCTGAAGGGGGTATAAATGGAGTTGCTGGTGAGGAGTTTGGTACAAGAGAAGAACTACTGGGACTATTTAGAAATGCGGGTCCAGAACTGGATTGTCCAGGAGCCATTTGACCGGTCAGCTCATCAAACGTAACGTGAATTGTTTCCATGATATTTCGAGTTCTCTTGTTGTAGATTCGGTATCCTTTTCTATTTGGTGCATATCCTACAAATACTCCAATGTCCGCTTTAGCTTTCAATTTGCCTAAATCTTGACCCTCATTAGTTGGGTAACATAAAACACCAAACACACGAAGGTATGATAGATCAGGTTTTCGATTGTGGACAAGTTCATATGGAGTTTTTCCATGAGTTGTGTGAATTAAAGACCGATTTTGAGTGTAGCATGCAGTGGCAATGGCTTCAGCCCATAGAAATGTTGGAACCTTTGAGTAAATAAGCATTGTTCTTGCGGCTTCACAAGAGTTCGATTTCGTCTTTCAACTACACCGTTCTGTTGAGGAGTTCGTGGAACACTTCTTTGAGGACTGATTCCAACACTTTCATAAAATTCACTGAGTTCTCTATTAACAAACTCAGTTCTATTGTCAGTTTGGACGATTCTGACAGTCTTGTTAAGTCGAACCTGCAGCTGATTAATAAGCTTAATGATGACATCTGGAGTTTCATCCTTTGCCCTCAAGAACTTAACCCAAGTGAATCGGGAGTAGTCATCAACCACAACTAACACATATTTCTTGCCATTAATAGTTTGCACTCTCATCGGTCCACATAAATCCATGTGAATGGTATATAGAAATTCCATAACAGAATTTCTGAGTTTGGGTTTGTGGGCATATTTCTTGCTTTTTCCTAATTGGCATGCTGAACAAAGATGATCCTTTTCATACTTTAATCTGGGTAAGCCTCTTACAAGGTCCTTTCTGGAAAGATTGTTAATGGTGTCGAAGTTCAAGTGATTGAGACGACGATGCCATAACCATGACTTTGTTTTCGAAGCCTTTGACAACAAGCAGATTGGAGAAGACTTCATCATGTCTTCGATAGAGATGGTGTATAGATTTGAACCACGAGTTCCTCTTAACAATTCCACACCATCAAGTTCTCTAATGAAACAAGTATGTTTTCTAAAAGCCACTTCTAGATCGGAATCACAGAATTGACCAACAGAGAACAAGTTATGACCAAGACCTTCAACATAATATACCCTGGAGATTACACTTTTACCAACAACATAGTCTCCATAACCCATAATTGCACCGAAATGATCGTTCCCGAATCTAACAGTCCCGATGAATTTACTCACGAAGTTCATGAGCCGTGACCGGTCTCCAGTCATATGCTTGGAACAGCCTGAGTCCAGGTACCACAAAACGATTTGAACGATCTGCAGTTGAACACAGACAAGAATGGATAACTGGAAAATTGGGATCCCCATGCAAGAATGGGTTCCATTTGGTTAGTAACATTGATTGGAACACCCACATCAGAAATAGAAACAATGGAATCATCAGGGATAGATGCAGTGCTAGTGTCCGTATTAGACCTATTCAAAGTATGTTCACTTCTTAAGGGAATAGTTCTACCAGTAGGCATCCATTTCCTAATGGGCATTGATCTAGATAATTTAGTGCACATCTCATTAAGATTGAATTTGCGCCCACTAGGTATCCACTGATAACCTATGTTACTAAATTTCCTTCCTGTGGGTTTCCAATGTTTTCTAACCTTCTTCCGCCATTGCTTTCTAGCCTTCTTAGCTTGATTTTTTGCATTAACTATCTTAACAGGGCATTTAACAGCATTAATCAAATCATTCACACCACATTCAAGATTAGTAACGGAAACCACGCAATCATCATTACATGTTTTGCCAAAAGTAGCAGAATTCGCATTAATTACAGTACGCTTAGAGCTAACACTAGAATAAACACGATTCGTTTTATTCAAATTCTCCCTAAGGTGATCTTCTACTCTCTTCCACTGAACATTCCTAGCATGCAAGGTCCTATCATTCTTTGTATTTCCTTGAGGCTTTGACCCGCTCGCTTTGGTGTCACTTCTTACTCCTGTAGAGGGAATTGGAACATTAGTTGGTATTGCTACTTTTGCATTCTGGAACTAGAAGTGTAGGGATTTGAACTATTTGAAGGCACTCTAGAGTTTACTTGCTTAATATTGGGCATAGAATGAGTTGCATACTTATCACTAGGCATCGAGCAAGGCATCACAGCTTTGCCTTTCGCACCTAAGGATTTAGGACATGTTGCTATTAAAAATTCTAATAACTCTTGAGATCGTTTGGCCTGAATGCAAGCAAACCTAATTTCTCTATCAAGTGGTTTATTTATGAAATCCTCTTCTACAATCTCTCGGAGACATTCAAGACTATCCTTAAGGCGAGCAAAATAGTTATGAAATAAAAGTTCATTATTCCTTAGATGATGAGGAATGTATTTAACAGTCACAGTATATTTGCAGTCTGTAGATGACTTCGATGCAACATTCTCATTAAAGACAAGTGGCATTTTCCCTTTTTCATGACTCTTCAGATTCTCAATTTCTTTTTGTAAAGACGTTATTTTTTCGTTGTTCTTGTCACGAGTGACTTTCATTGAATCATATAACTCTTTAAAGTGTAGTTTAACTTTTTCATTTTCTTCTAGAAAACTCTCATTTTCTTTTTGTAAAACATTAACCAAGTTTTGAAGATGAAAAGTTTGAGAATACTGAGAATCTAAAGGATGAGGAATTTGGGAGCCAGTCATATTGTTCTTTTCACCCTTTAATTGTGAAATTTGGGTTCTCAATTTTCTGATCGTGTTACAATGAGCTCGAATCTGTTCATCACGTTTGCTAATTTCAAAAACTGCATCAAATTCAGGAGCATCCAAGGATGTCTTGATATTTGAGGTTTTAACATTTTCTTTTAGATGTTGATATTTTAATTGCAAAGCAAGATGCTCAACTTCCAATTTAGAAAACAGTTTCACCAGGTTATCATGATCATCTTGTTCAAGTTTATCATGCAATTTAGAGTTAGTTTTCTCAAGCTCAATGATACGATCATGTGAGACTTTCAGAGCAACAGATAATTCATGAAATTGAGATGCATTAATTGAACAATTCGTGGCAGTGTAAAACACATCTTGAGTGATACATTCAGAAATCAGATTCTCATTTAAGGTATGCAAATTCTTCCTCTCAATCTCATTATATTTTAGTTCTCGCTCATAGTCATTGACCTCAACTATCATTGCATCAAATTCCTTTTCCATTTCTTTAATATCTGAATCCATCCCTTTTTTAAGACTCTCAAATTGACCTTTTAATTATTTAAAGAAAGGCATGACCTCAGTTAAATAGCATTCTTTAGTTTGCTCAAAACCCCTTTCCCATTCAGTTATCCCAGTGGGTGTGATCCTTTTCTTACATGTTTTCTCAAAATCAACAAATAACTGATAAATAACATACTGACTGATTAAGGTCTTTCTCTTAGTGGGAATAGATCTAGGAACTAAATGCATTGGTGTATTGGGAGGATATACGGTGGCAGGAAGCATTCTCTTACATGGGGGATTCTGTTCAATCAACTCATCAGCTTTTTTCATGTCCATATCCTTTTTCCAGAACACATGTTCAGGGGTCAGCTGTGTTTGAGGTCTTAACTTGTTAAAGGCAATCCAATTTTCCTTAGCATAGTTAGGTGTTTTAAAGTTGATGTTGTTTTCTATGCATGAGGGGCTCTTAAGTTTTTCCTCCAATTTCTTTCTAGTAACCTCTTCTAATTGCTTATCTTCCTCAGTGCACTCAGTGCAACTAGGTTTCTGCCTAGGCTTAAGGATTTCATTGCCATCATAGATTACCTTATGAGCTTCTCTTGCTTTCTTACCATACTCAGGGTTGGGTTCTTTTATAATGGGAATACTATGCTTATCGCTTAAGACTCTATACTTAGTGACCATGTGAGCAGTCTGAATGGTGTTCCCTTGTACGTACAACTTATTTTCAAGCTTGTTTTTCAAAGTTTTTAGATTAGAAAAGTCATTCAAAAGTTTTGATTCCTTAGCGTTAAATTCTTGTTTAAGCACTTTTACACTATCTTGAAGCTCTTGCTTTTGCTTAACAGTTTTAGAAAGCTTTTCTTGTAAGGAGTTTAACTCTTGTTTTAACACTTCTTCTCTAAAATTACTTTTTCTAATAATTGTACGCATTTGGTCATCCATTTCCTGCTCACGGGTAGTTAACTCAAACTTAGCACGTTGTTCATAAATAGCAACTTGTTCTTTATAGGCATTCAGTTCAGAGGTAACAGAATCATCAGAGGCACATGCAATGTATTCATCAAAAACATAGTCATCATTGACTACAGAAGATACATCATTTGGTACAATCTCACTTTCACTTTGTGTCACATATTGATCATATGGGACAATATTACTGTTTCCCTCATTATCAATATCTGATTCATAAGTTTCAAGAGATTGTACTTCATTATGTATCTTTTGCTCATCGACCTCATCGTATAGTTTTAATACCTCCGAGATGATTGATTCTTTGGATGGACCAGCCTGTTGTGGTGATGAGACCTTTGGAGAGACCATAGGTGAGATACTAGCCATGAATATTGTCTGGGCAGTAGTTTCATCATCGACATCAGAGTCAAATGCATCACAGTCTGCAACTTGAAAGGCATTTTGATGATTGTGACCTATTTCCTGAATTGGCTGCTCATCTACATCAGCGTCATAGGTCTTAGCATTCCCTTCAGCAAGAAACAACAACTCCTCTTCATCCAGAGCTGCTCCATTGTCCTGAACTTGCACAAGCAACATCTTGTCTCTGAAGTATTCTGCATTCTGTGGACATTTTGGAGATGTGCAGTTCCTCGCAATATGTCCCTCTCCACCACAGTTGTAGCATTTGACTGGCTTTGCTTGCCCTTGATTGGCATTTCTTCCACGATTCTGATTTGCCATATATCCTCCACCTACTCCAGCATTACCATAACCTGCTCCAACCATCCCTTGTTCATATCGTCTTCCTTGCACATTCTGCACCACAACCTTACCATCTCTGACAGTAGCTTGATTGTGTGGATTGGATGTTGTTCTGAGATTATTGTTGGTGTGTGGGAGGGAGTTCATATTTTGACTAACCAAGAGAGATAGTTGATTAATGAAGTTTTCCATGAGTGTTTTTGAGTCAGGAGGCTTATATGCTGGATCAGGGATGAGCTTGTAATTACCATTACCCGTGGGTATGACTTGATAGGCTTTGGTGGTAATTCCAACATTGGTGTAAAAGGCTGTAGAGTCATTTGACGAACTAGTTTCACCCTGCTTAGATTTGAACTGTTTAAGAATCCTTCGTTCAAACATAGCATGTCTCTCATTCTGAAGAAGGAAGGCATACAGTTGCTCATAGTTGGTGTTCTTCAATCCTTTGGTTAGCTTCACAGAGGTGACAAATTTGTGCCATTCGAGATTCATGTTGTTCACAAACTTTGAGTTCAGCTGAATATTTGGCATGGTCATTTTGATGTTCCTCATGTCATTTACAAGTTTGTGGAATCTCACGTAATATTCATAGACACTTTCTTCTGGTTTCATCTTAAAGTGCTCAAATTCATCATACAGTTGTGATTCTCTGTCTTCCTTAGTTAATTCAGAACCCGAGAGAAGCATCTTGACATTATCCCAAACCGCCTTGGGTTCAGTGTTGTGATTGATAAGCTTGTAGATATCTTTTGGAAGACCCTGAAGTATAATGTTTAAAGCCCTGATATCAGCATCGAATCTCTTTTTCTCCTTATCACTGAGCTCATCATAAGTCTTTGGTCTGTCCAATCCAAAGATCATTGTTCCATCTGCAGCAGTATCAATTATGTCTCTTGTAGTCTCAATCTGATAAGGTCCTTCATCAATTGACTTGAGAATGTTGACTCCATTTTCCTTTCCTAGACAGTACAGTCTGATTCGTTGAGCCCATGAGTCGTAGTCAGTTTTTCAAGCATGGGTGGACGAGTGTCTGAACCAGCTGCTTGAACGTCCTCAGCTACAGTAGAGATGATTGTAGGCACGTTGATAGACATGTTTACAGATTTCACGGGATTTTATAACTCTATGATTAAACCGGGAAATAGATTCTTTCATGGGATTTTACTAAATCAAGAGAAAACCGTATTAGAAACAAAAATCTATCAAGTCGCTATAACCCTTGAGACAAGTCGCTAAGTACAAGTCGCTAAAGCACCAAATCGCTAGGCAGACAAGTCGCTAAAGAACAACTCGCTGTGAACCAAGTCGCTAAACACAAGTCGCTAAATAACAACTGGCTAATTACAAGTCGTTATGAATCAAGTCGCTGAACACAAGTCGCTACTGCACCAAATCGCTAAGTAGACAAGTCGCTACTAGAACAAATCGCCAAGAACTATAAAGCCAAGTCGCTAGAAATAACAGAAACAAGTCGCTAGCCGAAGTGGAACCTCCACTAACTTGTACTGTTTGTCGGCTTGTCTCAATAGACAAGTCGCTAAGATCAAGTCGCTACGACTTAAACTACAACTCGCTGGAAATTACTAAAGCAAGTCGCTACGAAGAAAAGCACTCCGAGACCCAAGTCGCTAAGATGGTAAACTTCAAAACCACACTTTTCAATCCAAAACAAGCCCAACCACAGTGATTGAAGCTTTCCAAATCAAACCCCAAGCACTTACAATGATTCTAAACACAAAAGTACACTCAAAATTCAAACTTTAACACAAGAAATGATCCAAATGATGCAAAAACCACTAAACTTTTTCAAACCCAAAAACCATATAAAACTACTAGAAATCCAAGGATATGTAAGAGAGATGATCAAACCATGGCTCTTGATACCAATTTTTACACATTGGATTTCACAAACACATCAAACCATAATCACACAAGGCGTATACTATTAGGTTTTAGAGAGAGAAAGAGTTAGAGGTTTGGGAACTTAGTGAGAGAAAGTGAAAATCTTATTATGAGCTCCAACTCTCTACCTTGGGAGGTAGAGAGTATTTATAGTCTTACATAAAACGTCACCTACGGGCTGTGGATCAAGCATACAGTGGGTAAAGACCCGTCCGTCCTCCACGGTGTTACTTAACTAAATACTACTTAACTTTTAATAACTACGACTACGAGCTTTCTAACGATTACATATACTTGAGGTGACCGACACTTTAATAACTGGATTTACTAAATCCTAACATTTTTTATTGATAAAAGATCTATATGATATTTTGAAATAAAGACGTTGAAATAATAGGACTCTAGTTGTCTTGGTCATTAAATTCCAAAGTTAAATAAGTTATTATAAAATAAAAATTAAATAAATTTAAAAATCCAAACAAGACAAATTTAAACAATATAAAAGAAAGTTATTATAACATAAAAACGTAAAAAAATAAATAAAAAAAATAAAAAAATAAAATAAATAAAATAAATAATAAAAAAAAATAAAGAGAAAAGCATTTAGAAACTAATATTTTAAATCCCAACAAAAGAAGAAAAATATGAGATTAATTAATTTCTTTTAGTTAGAACCCATTTTCACTCCTCTTTTCTTATAATTACATATCTTAAAAACCGTAATTTGTTAACCTACATAAACTACACTATCGTAACGAACATTTAATTATCTTTTAATAAATGAGCTCCTTTATATACTTTCGACAAACTTTTTATTTGAGTTTTCTTGGTGTTTTTTTTGTTTGTTTTTTCGATAAAGTATTTTGTTTGATACATCACATGTGATATAAAACTAATTTGTATGTTGGAACACTCAACATGTTGTCGTAAAAATGGACATACGTATTTGTCTAGAACTCCAAATAATTCATCATATTTTACATTGAAAAATAAACATTACTAGATTTCAAACCATAAATCACACATAGTTTTTGAACATCCAAATCTATACGTTTATTTATAGAATTTTGATAAAATAAAAGAACTTTTGGATAGTCAAACTCCCTTAACGTATCACATGTGATATAACCCTTATCTGTGAGTTCGAACACTTAACATGCTCTCATAAAATGAGCATACATATTTGTATAAAACTCCAAAAGATTCATCATGTTTTGCATTGAAAAGTGCATATCCTTAGTTTTCCAACCATATATCACATATAATGATTGAATATTTAAATCAATACAATTTATATATAGAAGTTCGTGAAAAAAAATTATATCCAAATTTGTTTTTATATCACATGTAATAGAGTAAGGTTGGATCAAGTGGTTAACACCCTTACTTTTGGAGACAGATGTCAAGGTTTCGATCCTCACTCCCTTGCAAGATCGGAAGTCATTTTCTGCCTTTGGTAGAACCAGAAGCAGCCTCTCTACCTTAGGTAAGGGTAGGGTTGTCTACGTCTCAACCTCCCCCATACACCGTTAAAGATGGTATTGGGACCCATAACCCGTGGAAAACGGTATTGAGAGTTATCTTGCCTTACCTTTTGTTGATATATCACATGTAATGTAACACGAATATGTATGTTTGAACCTCAACATGTTGTCGTAAAATGAGAATAAGTATTTGTATACAACTATAAAGATTTAACATTTTTTGCACCGAACAGTAATACAATACTTATGTCCATTTTATGACAGTATGTTCAATCTTTGAATCTACAAATTAGTGTTATATCACATATGATATATCAAGTGAGTTTGAATATCAAAAAAGAATTTCATATATTTTCTCCAACTTCTATGAATAAAATATACTGATTTAAAAGTTCAAATATTATGTATAATATATAGTTGGAAAGCTAAAGATTTGTATTTTTAAATTCAAAAAATGTTGAACCATTTAGAATTCTACACAGATACGTATTTTATGACAGCTTGTTGAGTGCTCGAACTTATAGGTTATTGTTATATCACATGTGATATATCATGCAAACTCTTATACTGAAAAAAAAAATTAAAAATAAAATAAAATTAAAAAATTATCAAAAGTATATGAAAGTGACCTCTATTCAAAAATAATTAAATGTTTGTCGTAATCGTGTATTTGTTTTCTTTAATGATTATTGGTCTTTGAGATATATTATTTTATAAAAAATGACGATGGGATAGAACGAAAGTATTAGTATTATTTGAGTTAAAAATGAGTAACTATTCATTCTTTATGTTTTTTATAATCTCTAAAATAATTCAATTTATTAAAATAACAAATCCGTTTCCAGTCCACTGTCCAACTTATACTTCGAAGTGGGCACATTAGTCTTTAGGTCGACCCAACTTATGGGTTGGACAAATTCATGACAACTATATCCACTTATTAAATTTATCCATATTTTCGTGTCGACAAAATGTGATCACAAGAAATGTTCACCAATGTGTATTTTTATATGTAATAAAATCAGTGTAGTTTTAGTGATAAACTTCAAATATAATACATCTGCCGTTACCATTTTTGAGCTAAAATATATTTATCTTAATATTAAGGTGGTGTTTGAATTCGACTGAATTGACTTAATAAGAAAAAAACTGAATTAATTAAGTCATATGAAAACTGTTTGTTTGTTACTTAATAGAAAAAGATAACTGATAATATTAAGTAATAAAACTGCTAAGAGTTTGTCTAACTTATGTTTTAAAGTTAAATGTATTACAAGAGCTTATGTCATTTTACATGTTTACCAATTTGTGTATATGTACCATATAATCTAACAAATTCAAGTCGAGCCAAAATCAAAAGTATCGTATTGATCAATATTAGATAGATTTCTATTTTAGCATTGTGTAACAAACAAGTGAGTTATAGTTTAGCTCTTTAGTATATTTAGAGGTTTTAGCTTAAGATTCAAGTAAATACATGAGATTGTTTCATTCTACGAAAATTGTTCTTTATTTGTTACACATAGATATTAAGTGATGGCTGCGATATTGCATATGTTTCTCATCAGTGGCGGGATCGATCAACAAGACCGCCCGACAGTCATTTTTCACTAATAGTGCATAACGGTAAAAACCATCATCAAATGACTTAGTGGTAAGACCTTTAATTTACTCATAAGAGGTCTAGGGTTCAAATTCAAACCTCACTAGATACATATTTGAGGGTGGCTAAGGAATGGGTCGTAAACGTCACAAGGATACCTCGGACAGCTCGCATACACTTGAGTCAAGACTAACCATTCAAAATAACCAGAAGAGGAAAAATGTTATTCGTTATTACACAAAGGTAATCAAACTGGAGTTTCCTTCGCTACAAAAAGGATCCATTATGGTAAATCCATTTAAGGCTATTGGACTTAGGAGCACAGCCCAAAACAGATTTTTAAAGATAACATTAAGCCCAAATGAATAAATTAGACTGTTTTTAAGGCCAATTAATGATAAACTTACATGGTACTGCCGTACTGGTATACAATAATTTCAAAAATATGTTTTACTACTGCTTTAACTTTCAGGGAAAAAAAAAAAAAAAAAAAAAAAAAAAAAAAAAAAAAAAAAAAAAAAAAAATCCTATGAATTGAAATGTACAAAATAAAATGACAAGCAAGTATGAGACGAAAAAGTTATTATCATTGAAAACTAAAAAAAGATATATTCTTGAAGGATAATAAAAATGGATATAAAAATTAGATGTCATCGTTTTTAAGTTGTTCATCAAACTTTTCTAATTAGCGTTTTCCACTTTCAAGATCTTTTTCCAACAAATGAGCTAAATATGAGGATTAGTTATGCCTAATTTATTCATTTCAATTGTACCAAAACAACTAAATCAACACACTAACTACAAGTTAAGTTTTAAAATGTCATACTTAATTATTTCTAACAAATTATTGTATTCATTTTAATTCATAATTCGTCATGATAATTGTTTGTCCTACATCACTTCGAGTTGTGTTTTCAAGTGCAAGGTCACGGTAGATTCATTCATATCATCGTTAAATTCACTCATTTAGATTTAGATTAAGATCCAAATTTCTCAACCACAAATTTATGTTCAGATATGCGAATTAGAATTCAAATATTCAAACTTAGTTAACATAAATGTTAGAGTAAATTACACCATTGGTCTCCAGATCGCATCTAATTCGCGCATTTTGTCATTTTTTCTCAAAAATCACACTTTCAGTCCCAACATTCTTCGTTAATTGTGTGCCTAGTCCTTTTGACCTAACGCCCGTTAGCCTTTCTCGCTAGCGGGAAGGACAAGTTCGTTTATTCCCTGTTTGTTTTATATTATTTTTGTCTCGTCGTCTACCACCTAACACAAACATAAAAAAACTTCCCTCCATCTTCAATTATACAACACAAATTCACAAACATAAATTCATGAGTATAAATTTGGTATCATTGTTCATCAAACGAAAACCCCAACCCAAGATGAATTCATAATCTGTTAATGTCGATATGGACAAGTCCGATATCCGACCAACCGCGGCCCTCCGTCCCTGCAACAAAGACCATCAAAGCCATCACACAACCCCCACCATCGAAAACTTAATTTCATCTCAGAGCCCTAAAAAGGTGGTTAGGATAATACATGGTCCTGCGGGTATTGTGTAAATGGCGAAGATTTCTAAAATAGCAGATATTAGGGAAGGTGGGTAAGTGTGTGTAATGCCGACACAAGAGTATTAAGAAAGTTGTTGAGGATGTGGGTGAGGATGATGATTTTACGCGTGCGCCGTGAGTTAACGCGGTTGAGTTTGTCAATGCTAATGGGGGGTTCGTGAGTGAGTGTTTAAGAGATATCAAGAACTTTCTCAAGAATGGGAAACTTGACCAGGTTGTTACAATATGCAAGTCGTTTACTCCGAATGCGCTGGGTGATCTCAAAGTCCTTACAGAGGGTGGTTAAGGAAAGGATATTATCGTAGGTGTTGCTTTGATACTTCAGCAGCATTACAATGAGAAATATGGCCAAGGTTTTCCCTAATGATACAATTCCTGTAAATGGCCGTGATATAGGTGGTAGTGAAAATGTGGGTGGCACAACTGATTTGCCTGCAATTGATGGACATCTTACTGAAGAACAGGAACATCAACTGAGATTGGACCAATAATCATTAACACAAACATTTGAAGAAGTAGCAAGGGCTAACAAGAGTGGGAGGACAAAATTAGGCAAGAACGAGAGGAGTTGACATGTTTTTGTTGAAATATGGTTGGGAATTGATTTGGATTCAGATTGATTTGTAACTTAACTATTAGTAGGATTATATTAGGATTCATAAAATGATTATTTCATAGTATTTTAGAAGATGAAACATGTAATCCGATGAGGTAGATGGTAACTTTAAATGTGAGTTAATACATAGATATGTCACATCTTCCAACTTGTCTTCCCAACATTTGCATTAATGACTTTCACTTAAGTCAACTACTTCACTTTACTTGATGAAGCTGAATTTGAAGCTTACTAATTCGTCTATGGCTGAAGAAGGTAAGCTTTTAGAGGTGTTGGATGATATTAGTGAATCTAGTAAAATGACATGCATTGACTGTTATTTGGAAGAACAAAATAAGGTTGGTTTACCTTTTGATGCAAGGCCAAACCTAATAGAGAAAGTATGCGGTATTTTTATTGGAAGCATGGATACAAAGGTAGAGGTGTTGTTGCAGTTGGTAGAGTTGGTGGTGGAGTATTTATAGGTGGTGTTGGTATGGGCTTAGGTATTAGAAGGGAAACATAACTATAGGGGGTGGTGGAGTAAGTGGTGGAGATAGAAGTGGGACAAGAAAAACACCTGAAGAATGAGGAAAAGAGTATAATGAAGTAGATGATTGTAGATTCCCCCAACCTAGTAAAAGTAGTGAAGAAGAAAGGAGTCCACGACCAAGTCAAGAAAGTGAAGGACCAAGTCAATCAAGTGTAAGCCAAGCAACTACATTCAAAAGAACCAAATACACTGCATTTAGGTTCAGTCTATGAAGTCATTTAGAAATGTTTATGTTTTTTGAAATATATCTACATTTGTTTTGTTGAAATCTAAAGAGTTGGAACAAGAATGAAATCTTTATGTTTGTTGAAAAATTTATATGTTTTTTTGACTAATGAAAGTTAAACTGGTATTCTTTTAGTTGTTGGTTATGTGTACAAAAAGCAAGAAAAAGATACATATGTTTGATTAATGAAAGTCAAACTGGTATCTGCAAATGTTAACAGTTTAAGGGGTGTTTAGGATATGTCCATCACCTCTTAAATATTGCTTCTGTGTACATATTTATTTTGAAGTTATTGGTTATGGGTCAATGCAATTACTCAATATGGGTCAGTTACTCAATAAGGAGTTATTGATTATCTTATGATCTGAATTCTACAAATAAGAGTTAACCTACCTAATTGACTTGTAAAACTCAAACTAACCAACACATTTTAAAGACATGAATTTATTTATAATTACCATTTATATAACACTCTAAAGTGTTAAAAGGAATTTATTCATGTCATTCTAATTACTAGAATTCATTCAACCTTCATTGGCTTCTTTACCATCCCTTCTTTGGCTTCTTCCTGTTTGCAACCTCCCACTACCATTGAATGCAACACCTTGTAAACCAAGTATACAATTTCTAATAGGAGGTGGCCTTTTGGCTTTGTTACCTTTGTCAACAACTAAAGGGTCTGCAATTGTCCTCTTAGCTTGGTTACCTTTTGCTGGCACAACAATTTGTTGACTTGGTCCTTCACTTATTTAGTACTACAAGCACATCTTCTAACTCTTCATAAGTCAACTTAGAGGGGTGGGTTTTCTTACCATCAACAATGATTACATCATCGTTACTATCTGCATCATCATCAATAATGATCATATCTACAAAGAGTGTATCCAAACAAAATCAAACATAAAACAACAATAATGAACACTACCATCTATGAAACTATCCTTTATCCATATTAAAATCAAACTAAAGGAAATGTAACTATAGAGATAAAAATGAAATGGAAGGTTGGAGGGTGTACTTATGGAAGGTTGGCAGGTAACTATTGAGACAAGTTTGACTGTTGCAACAAGAAACCTACATTAGGAGTCACTATACACCATGTCATATTGGAGAACCAACTAAGCACCAATTACCTCATCTTCTGCATTATAGAGCATACCAAAGGAATCCTAAACACTCCATTATCTCACAAATGACCCTGAACTGACTCATACTGAGTAACTACAATGACCCAGATCTTTTCAAGCTCTATCACAATGAAATTCACTACTCGGATCTTTCCAAGATCTAATCAGGTAATTTGTAGTATGCATTTGCATTTGCGGTATTACTTTGACTCACAAAAGTCAAAATTGGTAAATCCAAACACCCTCTAAACTGCAAATGCAAACACAAACTGCAAATGCAAACAAAAGATGTTTTAAAAGTTCCAAACACAGTTTGGAAACTCATTTTTTGGTATCCGATGACTTTTAAAACCCAAAATTGGTAAATCTAAACACCCCCTAAATTGCAAATGCAAGCACAAATTGCAAACTGTAAATGCAAACAAAAAATGTTTTAAAAGTTCCAAACACAGTTTACTTACTCATTCTTAGTATTTGTTGACTTTTAAAAGTCAAATAGGGTAAATCCAAACACCCCCTAAACTGTAAATGCAAATGCAAATGCAAATGCAAAAGCCAAAAGTGAAAAAGCAAAAGCTTAACACATATTACTAATGAAATTCAAACTAAATCTTGCTAATAAGGTAAACTGCAGTAAACACTAATAAGATAGATAATCACGAAAAATGTTCAACATAACATAAGATAGAGAGTAATGACAAAAAAATAAAAGACAAACATCTATACCTTACATAATCAAAAACAACGTAATACAACCATATCTTGAAAGATAGATAGGAAAGCTTTCATGGTTTTTTGACTCGTTCCTCCATAAGTTGCACGATATAGTTGTTAATCGATGTCCACATGTGTCGTGCCTCTTACTTAAGCATGCGTAGTTTCTCATGACCCTAAAATGTATTTTTGCAACACTGACATGAAGACGCATGTGGTTCTGGCATTGGTCTAAGTGGTGGTTTAGGGTCAATGATATGATACCATTATAAAGATCCTTCTACTTTTCTTGGGTAACGAACAACATGGTTGTGGTTGTTTGTTTTTTAGTTTGTAGATTGTGCATACATGGTGAATGAGTTTGATGAACAAGGTTGATGAGATGAGAATTTATGGATGTAAGTGTAGTGTGGTGAACATAAAGTATAAAAAGGGAGAGACCTTTGACTAGTGTTTGAATGTGTAGAGAACTATAACGGGGGTTGAATAGTTTTACCGATTAAAACTTTGTTTTAATACTTTTAGATCAACTTATGTCAATCTATTTTGGTGTGTTGGATATTGATAGTTAGAAGTGATTAAACTATACTACGAGATAGAGAAAGAAAGACACAACCATAACACAAGTATTTATAGTGGTCCGGCTACAAGGTCACCTTCCTTGCCCTACTCTACTCCCCGAGTACCCAACTCGAGAGTTCGTAAATACTACACAACACCAAGCTCCTTTAACCGGCGGAAAAGCCTCACAACGTCGCTTACACTTTTTGTGGTACAAAGCTAAATACCAAGTTCTTTCACAAGGTAGAACCCAACCTACGTCACCTACACTTTATCCGGTACAAGGCTAGATACCGGGTTCTTCCACATGATAAAACCAAAACTACGTCGCGTACACTTTATACAGTACAAGGCTAGATACTGAGTTCCTTTACAATAGAGGAACTAATCTAAGAACCACTAGCTGACACACCACATCTATGACATACTTTAGAGGAACCAACAACAAGAGACAATTCTGTAATCTTGTGATGATGATGAAGTCTAGCAACCCATGTCTTCGAACTTGCAAGTCTTTTATGCTAAACGTCGTGATCTCGCCTTTAATAGGAACCTAGAGAATCACTAAAAGAAAAGTTACATAGATGGTCCTTAGATCAGAGGTTAGAGATGTAAGAATATAGAGAGAAGATGTATCTAAAAATGATGAGAAGAAATGAGGAAATGCCCAACTATTTATAGGTAAACTGTCCTCTTATTAGCCGGATCCGTTGGATCCGCCGGATCCTTTTCCAAAGGGATCCGGCCAGTGTAATCCAAGGGATCCGGCTATTTGGTAATACCAGTCCGGATTTTAGGTTACAACTCTGGGTTTTGGGTTATGGGTTATGGGTTATGGTCCATGGTTCATGTTATGTCATGCATGATGTAATAGACATCTTGGGTCATTGGTTATAGACTTTGGGTCATGGGTCATGGATTTTAACCATTTTGATGTCATGCATATGGTCCATGGGTTTTAGGTCAAGGTCCGTGGGTCATGGGTTTTGGGCATTGGTTTTTGGTTATGGATAGTCCAACTTATTTATATTACATGTTACATTTAACTAGTATGTATTTTTATAAAAATGTAAGTAACCAAAGTTACTTATAAGTGTTTTATAAAAATGGTTTTGGTTTTGTGTAAAGTATTTAACTAAACATGTTTGATGGTTGATTTGTTTAGTGAAATAAGTTAGTAAACTACTGGCTCAAAACTTTACGTATTTTATTTATCTCGTGAAAACGATTTTACGATTGTTATCGATAAAACATAAGAAGATCGTAAAATATAAATAAACTTTTTTACGGTTTATTTGTATTAACAATATCCCCCTTTTTGTTGATGACAAAACATAAAATTTAAGTAAACAGATAAAATTCGTAAATTTTGAATTTGAGTTTTTACTCTTTTCTCCCCCTTTTTGTCGAAACAAAAAGAGCGTTGAAAAGAAACTAACCCGAATAAGAAAGAGAAGAAGGAGATTAGTAAGAGATTATAAAGAGATGAGAAAGAGTTAAGAAGAGTAAAATAGTGCATATTTGCTCCCTCTTGGTGAAAGCGTCAAGTATTTTGGGAAGGCTAAGAAGAAAGTTTTGTAATGTTTTTGCTTTGACGAAAGCTCCCCCTTATTGAGGGCGTCAAGTATCCAAGTGAGTTTTGAATATTTACAAAACAAATGTTAGAATGCAAGCATATAGTATCATTTTGCAGAAAATAAACTGAAATATGTCTCAGATTTATTTCTGAGCACCCGGATCCGCCGGATCCATTTTAGAATGGATCCGCCAGGTATAAGTCAAAGGATCTGGCTACCTTAAACTTGTTAGCAGCAATTTAGAGCAAAAATAAGCCATAAAAGACCATAGAATTAAGTCATAATCACACCAATATGCTCAAATAAGCAGTAAGCATAAACAAGTAGGTCTATGTAATAAAATGAAAAGAGAGGTACAATAATGAGCAATCTATAAAACTAAGAACATGGCCTACAACTTAAGAAATCCTAAAAAATGACTAAACTAATACTAGAAAATAGATGAAGGTGACCACTTGTTCTTGCACTTCTTTCTAATGATTTTAAGGGTGATTTGGTTTGTTGATACCATCCTGTAAGATATTGGATTTCATAAACACATAACACAAATTATATAAGAGGCGTATGAATGAAGAGTTTAGAGAGAGAAAGTGAAGAGAGGGAGCCTTTCTAGAGAGAGAGAGTAAACAAAAGAGAAAATGTTAGATTAGAATGAACGGTCAAACCCTCTACCTTGGGAGGTAGAGGGTATTTATAGTTACATACTAAACGTCCTCTTTCGGACTGTGGATAAGGCATACATTGGGTAAAGACCCGTCCGTCCTCCACGGTGTTGCACTAAACTAAATAACTAACTAAATAACTAGTAAATAACGTAATGTCTACGAGCTAACTTATGCTAGATTATATTTGGGGTGACCGACTCTTCACTATGGAATTTCTAATTCCTAACAATCTGCCCCTAAGGGAGGTCACCCCATGTTTTACATTTCGAATCCTAGCATTCTATTTTATATTCATTCTTGAGCTCGTAGACTTTAATTCTTCACTTCAGCAATCTTTGTGCTTTAGTGATACTTCAAAGTCCGCATAGTTTTGTACTTTCAGTGGAGGTCTTTGAACTGATCCACATCTTTGATGATCTTTGAGCTTTATGGAGATCATCAGCCACAGTAAATCTCTGAATCACCCTTTATTGTGCTGCCTCCATGTGATGTTGTGACTTTTGGACCGACATGCTCACACTTTCTGGATCATGACATCTTTTCATCAAAGTAGCGGAAGCTTTTACTGGTTCAAGATATTTGCAACAGCGTAGCAGAAGCATAGTGATAGGCACTTGTCATGATTTCTTCAAATTAAGTGTGGATGCTGTGAGCATGCGGCTGTGAATTGACTTCCCAATATCGATCAGCTGCAACCGTCCAAATGTACCTGCAAACAACAGTTAGCAATAAAACACACGAAAGTGTCTTTGATCACTTTCGTTGAATTGAGGTACACGGCCCACGGTTTCTCGTTGATCAGTACAAGTACTGCCTGTGATCAGGTATAATTCCGAAGAATCTCCTTGACAGGGTTTCGCAGCTGTTCTAGCTGTTCTCAAACCGGAGCGTCTCAAAGAAGACAACACGGAGTGAGTGAACCAGCAAATTGAGATTCACTGATTGATGAAAAATTGATTTGAAAACAATCGTGTATTGCTTGAAGAAAGAGTTTTGCAATACGACGAAGGTTTTATGAGAAAGATCAATTTTCAATCAAAAATACTTTTTGTATTTGAATGAGAGTACACATTCGATGTGCTAGAGTAAAGAAGAGATTTGCACATCGAACGGTTTTTCCAAAAGTATTTTTTCAATCAGAGATACTTTTTGAATTTGAAAATGAATACACATTCGATGTGCTAGAGAAAAGAAGATTTGCACATCGAACGGTTTTTCTAAAAGTATTCGTCAATTCATTTCCTGGACCAAGGTTGATTCAAGATTGAATTGCCCCATCGTTTCTATCCAGTTGTCACAAGCTTGATCTTTTGGAAAAGATCTCACATGTCACCCACCAAGAGCTTGTTTGATGTAGGCTCTAGAAGGATTTCCATCTTCATCGTGAATATTTTTACATATCACTCGGATGTTCTGGCAATACCACAAGGATAATGCGTAGGGCTCTCAATATATATACTTACTTTCGACATTGTGTGAAACAGCAAGTCTTCATTAATTTTGTGTCCTAACGAGATATTGTGGATGATCTATTGGCTCTAGACTCAATTGTGCACATTTGGTTCCTATGCCGAAGACTAGGGAGAGGGTCTCCTTCTTCAATATCAACAATCTCTAAGAGAAAGTCGATAGATTATGTGGGTTCCCCGTGAGAATGAAACAAGCCCTTTTAAGAGGAACTTGAGTAGCTTGGGAAGATAGGTGCAGTGCGTCACTGGGTCCATGACGTCTTGTCTTCAATACCAGTGTTACCTTAGTAGACACTAGTAGCATATGTATTGAACCCGATTTCTGCCCTAAGGTTGAATTATTGGAGGGCTATTTCTTTTCACCCTTTTCACATTTAATTCTTTTTCATTCTTCAACCCCTTCAGTGCTTACCGAGACTTCATAACTAGAACCTTGTTGAGTTTGTTCCAGTACTAGCTCTGTCTCAGTCCGCACTCTTCCCATATCTCAGTTTTCTCCTTTTTTCATCATACCTAAGGACTTCTACACTATCTAGTGGATTGTCCCTGGGTAGATCCCTCCGGCTCTGGCGGGATCGTGGGAATGAATACCTAACCTAACCATCCTTATAACACCATGCATAAAGTAAATTGGTCGGTCTTTTGGTATTGTTCATTCTTGCATGAAACCAATTAAAAAATCATTTGGAAAATCAATCAAGGTACTTGTGATACGAAATCAAAGAATTTTGTACCTTAATAGTTTTGATCATTTTGAAATGCTCCCCCTCAACATGTGCATATGATCTTAAAATTGTTTAGCACATGGAGGCAAGAGTTCTTTGAAATAATTTTTTGATCACAATTTCCGTAGAAAAAGCCATTTGATTTTCTTGGTAAATTCTCCCCCTCAATATGTGCATAGGATATTTGAAATCATTTTATCACATAGAGGAAAGAGTTCTTTTGAAGTACATCCACGATCACAAAATCCATTAAGAAACCATTTATTAAATCAATCAAGGTACTTTATGTTGAAACATAGAATCTTTTGTACCTTGAAAGTTTGTTTTCTTTTGAAATGCTCCCCCTCAATATGTGCTTCGAGATTCGAAAGCGTTTAGCACATATGGGAGAGCAGTATGCACATTTGAATCAAAATGATCATCTTTAATCAAGTTTCATTATTAAATCACAAATTCTCCCCCGATCAAAAATATCAAACCCTTTGAGATTTTGGATCCCAAGTGATTTAATAAGGTTTAGAAAATATGGGAGAATATGTGCCTTGTTTAAATACTCATCTTATTTTTGGATAGATGCTCCCCCTCAACATGTGCATTATGTATTAGAGATCGTTTGGCACATGGAGGCAGGAGTGCCTTAAAAGGACTAAAACCAATTCCATTTAAACAAATTTGAGATTTAAATCACGATCTCTCCCCCCGATCAAAAATTTCAAATCTTTTGAGATTTGTGATCTCAACTGATTTAAATCATTTAGAAAAGTTTGGGGAAAGACGTCGCCTGATTTAATTTTCAAAAAAAAATGACTGAAATGGACCAATTTAAGACATTAAAGATTGTTAGTGTCAGGTATGATAGTTTTTAAGAGATCCTTAAGTAAAATAAAACAATTTCACAATCAAGCAAGAACAAAAAAAATTTATTTTGAAAGATCTTTGAGTTTCAAAGAAAATCATACTATGACATAACATTAAATCTTTAGATCACCACTTATTATTGTACAAACCGAACTTATTATGAAGAAATATCGTTTGAAAATATTTTATTATAAATTACTCTCCCCCTCAATCGATGACCATAGTCGTTGATTGAGTGACTTAAGTTTTGACAAAATGAAGTCCGGTGATTTCCAAGATTAAGTCCAATTTATTTTCAAAACCAATATTTTTCCATTTTCAAAACAATTTTATCAAATATTTTGAAAAATGGTATTATTCACTACTTTTCCTGCACAAAGATACGTTAGGTGGTTGAGAAGCTTCTGTTGTTGTTGTAGGGCTGGAAGAAGACTGTCTGATGATGCAGTGAGACTTCTTACGTTGCATTTTTTCATGCCAACTCTTCATAGAGGTCAAATTAAGCTCCGTTTCTTCATTTGATGATAAAGAAAACCATCTGCTGATGCAATGAGACCTCTTACGTTGCATTTTTCATGCCAACTTTTCATAGAAGTCAAATTAAGCTCCGTTTCTTCATTTGTCAACTCAAGATATAGTTACCCTTTCCTTTCAGCATCCAATCATCTTCAATTGTGGGATCCGGATCGGGAATATTCTTATATACCAATATACTTGCATACGTTAGTGAACACACATACAGATATATGGTGGTCGACATCACCCAAACAGCAATCGACTAATAAAAGTCAATCAAACATATCAATCAGATCATGTAAAGTATGGGAATAATGTGTTTATCAAACTCTAATCATCTAATCCTAACAATCATATCCTAAATTCCTAGTCCTTCGACATAGGAAAATGTAATTTTTAGTTAAGCACGAGGATAATTAGAAAAGCTCGTTAGATGATATAGATTTGAAAACATTCTCCCCCTCAATCAATGACTCATTTTCTGAAAAGTTTAAAAGCGTTGAAGTCATTGATTGAGTTTTCAAATTTTATACAAACTCGGATTCTGATTTGATTTTTCAAGTAACTCGTTTTCCACCATTTTGAAATACAACAAATATTTTTCTGAAGAATTTTAGACGGAAAAACATTTGTGTGGGAACAGCAGTTCTTCGACATACTTTCTTCATTTTGTTATTAGGATAAGTGCACGATATTTTTAAAAAATTTGTTTAGCGCAACACTTTCCTTCCTTGAAGAGCGGGTTGCTATCTGAAATAATAGCAAGCCATGGTTTAAGAACGGGTTACAGTCTGAAGTAACTGCAAGCCATAATTTTAGACATGTTTTGAAAAAGAATATTTACACCTCCTGCTCGAACTTCATCTATGGTCCCGTGCCATTATTGAATGACATTTCTAAGACCGCAGATGTTATCGATACCAGAAGACATGTCTTTGAAAAACAATATTTTTGGTATTTTTCAAGTTTTTTAATTTTTATGGGTTTTTGAAATTTTATATTTTTCTATTTTCTTTTTGTTGGTTTTATATTTTTGTATTTTGTTTTTGATAAATATTTACAAACATAGAGTAGTTGATATAGTTTAAGAAGATGATGATACGAGTACCGAGATAAGGATATCGTTCAGCACTTAGAAGATAGAAGTCATCATTTCTTAAACTTTCACCACCAAAGCTTTCGAGACTCTTGAATGGACGTCAGAAATTGAGCCTACAGAAAGTGAGACTTTGGTAGCTTTCCCCCAAACCAACAATCATTGAATAAAGACCATTTTCTCAAGAGGTAGAATGTGAAGAGAAACAGTCTCATTGAATGAAGCTCAACACCCCGAAGAACACGAGAACACCAAAGTAACAAGTTTAAACACTGATCATCTTTGCGGTTATCAAACCTGGAATACATGATTAAGCTTTATCATGTGAACCTGTTGTGCATCCCCGATGTACACATTACTCTTCGAGTTTGAGCAGTTGTCTATTCGGGAGAACAATATGTCAACATCTTCATATCATCAAATGCATTCCAGTTATCTTTCATATAACCATTCCGCACATAATGTACACATGTACCCAACAAGAGTAGAGACGATGACATCCAAGTAACATGTTGAATCACTGATCTTCTCTGCGGATATCAACTCCGGAATAACTGAATAAGCTCGATCATGTGAATATGTTGTGCGTCCCTGATGTACACATATCTCTCCCCTGATGGTTGCTATCTCATCGGAATCATCATAGCATTGTGTACATGAAGCAATAACTGGAAGCACTACCATAAATCATATAGAAGATGTCAATAAGTAATATCATCTCACGCTCCACATATTATTCTCATATTTCTTCCTACTGAAATCTGAGTTACCACATACCAAAATATTCTTGAAATAGAGAAGAACAACAAATTAGCTCAAATGAATCCTATGAGAGATAACTGCTACAGAAGCTCTCTTTGACTATCTTTATCAACCCATATGTAGACAATTTGAAGTGACTGCTGATGAAGAAAACCTGATATACCAAACTTGAAACTGAAGTCAAATTCCCCACATTTGTATCTTAAGCTTGCACTTAATGATGGAAGAACGGCGTTGAGAATTTATGCTTCAAGCAAATCTCTAAGTACTCACTACTCAAACAAAGTATGAGACATTAACACCTCTTGCGATTATCCACACCGTCATCTGCGTGTGACACTGAGTAAGACAACGTAACTCCTAATAGTGATAGTTAACCAGGTCTTCAACCATCCACCCCGACTGCTGGTAACTAGATAAACCAAGACTTCAACTCAAATTCTTAAGCCCGAGCAAGTTATCAAATAAGAAAACGCCTTTGTGAAAGTCAACTTCACTCTCAAATAAGTGATAAATGATTAACTCCGAAGTAATCAACTTGTGTCAAATGTCCAACATGTGAATAAACATACAATCGGATGTATATTGACCCACTGAATGAACCGGAACAAATGATTCCTCAACATCAATGCATTCTTCATAAAGGTATACATGTAGAGACTGATATGGAAGATTCACCAATAATGTCTTTGAGCGGATGAGGTAGTCATTTTCCTTAATGTTCATGAGGTTGATTTATAGCATGCACAATGAGAGGAACAATAATCTGTGAAGATTTGGCAAAGGAATACCAAAGAGCGGATCATTATTCATGAACAATAATCCGTGAAGATATGGCAAAGGAATACCAAAGAGCGGATTATTATTCAATAGTGCAACTACAATATCATAATAGTCATTATCAACGCCTTGTGAAATAACTGGAGATAAGGCTTTCTTGAGAATTCCGAGAAGTACTTCTTAGATGGTGAACCAGTTGAGTCAGTAGGAACCGGAGCATGAACTTCAGAAACTGGATGATCAACATTCGTTGGAGGTTGGAAGTACTCATCAAACATATCTTGAAACAATGAATCCCAGTTATCCTTAGTAATTGAAGCATTAGGCATTGAAGGAGAGTCATGTGACCATAAATCAAGCATCCATCAACATGTAGTATATGCACTCTTCTCCCCCTCAAAAATTGCATCCGAAGTTGCCATTTTTTGATTTGAACAAGTGAATAAGAATATACACCAATGAATGTAGATCCACTTGAGGGTTGAAAGAGCGTGGAAAAACATGAAGCTTGTTAATGTAGAATGTCGATGAGAATGGTCATAAACATGAAGATTTCTCTTCTTTTGAAGATAAAGCGCACTGAAGCGTACACCTTTCTTTTCTTTGAGGAACGGGGCCTGAAGTGTTATCTACAGATGCCATAATGATGAAGTACGAGGCCTGAACTGATGTGAACAGACGTCATTGCTGATTGAAAATCAAATTTGAGTTACTTGAACCAGTGAGTTATGAGATATCAATCCTTGTGTGATCCATACTTTAAGCCAGTCCATGTATTGAAGGATCGAAGTATCTGCAACTGAGTAAGGACTACCTGCACTAACATTACAAGCTTGTTTGCATATATATTGATTAGTGACATTAGTATCCAAACCCTTTGGGGTTTCACGGTCAACCTTGATTTTGCCATCAGAAAACAGCTTTCCGGTAGGTATCCACCTAAGTCCAACATCCTTAAACATTCTACCAGATGGTATCCACTTATGGCAAGGTCTAGGATTGTTAATCTTCTTATGCATAGTGGAAGACTTATCGTTATTCCTAGTTTCCAAAGATTTAGCAGTTGGTATCCATCTAGGCGAAGTTTTTTGTTTGTTTCGCTTCATAGACTTAGTGTAGATCCTAGACTTAACAGGTTGAACCTTTGCATGAGCATTTAATTTCTTTAGGGATTTTGAAAAACAATAATCATGATTTGCCTTAAAGATGCATTTCAGACAATTCGAGCAAACAGCTTGTTTGGATTCAGAAGATGATCTAGAGTTCTTAGAGTGATCTACTATGGGAATAAATTTATTCGGAACGCAAATACTCTTAGATCCAAGCCAATCCCTAGTCTTTAGTTGAGTGTTCCTAGGTAATGGTTTAAAACTACTAGCAGTGCCTTGAACTCTCGCAGAATTCGTCACCCTAGGTCTTGCACCTAAAATTCTGTTTTTTCGAATCTATGCCTCTTTCCTAGCTTTTTCTAGAAAATAGTTCTTCCACAACTCATTCATATTATATGAATTCTGGGTTTTAATGCTTGGTTTTGACACTGTTTTCGAACTATTCCTAGAGGTGTTGGGAGTAGAATTAGCTACTTGTTGAGGGTTAATGGAGCTAAAAGCATCATTATTCGGTAACTCAGGTGAAGTGACTGGTTTTGACAAAAGTTTTATCGCATCAACTTGGGAGGCAAGCCTTGTCTTTAAAGATTTTGTTCTTTCAGATATAAATGCAGTAGGCTGCCTAACAACGGACCGGTCTCTAGTGGGATGAGAAACTGGCTTCCCCAAGGTTGATGGTTTTGTAAACTTAGTGTTCACACTTTTCTCTACAGTTTTCCTAAGCTTATTTTTTAAGGCAACAATAGCGAAACTCTTTTCCAGAAGTTGAGCTTTGAGTTCATCAATTTTTGCTATCAAAGAATTTGTTTCCATTGACTTAGTTCTAGCTTCTTTGACAGAGTCACTTAGTTCTATGTGATGCTTTCTCAAAGACTCATTTTCCTTTAGTAATTTGGCCACACAAATTGCTAATTCATCATTTCTCATTTGAATATCATAAATAGCATTAACATCAGAATTAGTTGTAATCAAATTACTTTTCACATGCATACCAGAAATATGTTTCTTTAAATTATTGATAGTCGAGTTTTTGGCTTGAAGCTGAGCTTTTAAATCGTTTATTTCAAAAAATTCACGAAATTCAGGAAATTCTGGATTTTTACATGGTTTCATAGTTTGAAAACTTTCCTCCTTTCTTTGTATTGCAATTTCAAGAGAAATGCAATGTTTTTCAAGTTTTGAGAATTTGTTTGAAAGTTCTTCAAAAGCCTTTTTATCAACAATATCATTTTTTTTAATCTATTAGATTCAGCCTCAACCAAGGAACATTTATCAGAATCAAGTTCAGTATTAAGATCAGTTTGTTTAGGTACATTGGCAGATGCACAATGTTTATCAGTTAAGGGTACCTCATCACATGACACCTGTTCATTTATCGGTCTGATATCTGCATCCACGTCATGTACAACAAGAGTCACTGAACTACGGGTTGTGTCAAGCTTATCTGTCACTGAGCCTCTGTGTTCCGTGACAACTAATCCATCATCTGATGCTTTACTCGTCTCAACACTACAATCTCTTGATTGTACCCGACATTCATTCACCTTTCTGATTGCTGCATCCACTTCTTGTGTGACAGGAGTTACTGAGCAGTTGGTTACATCATTCTTTGTTGTCTCTGATATTTTGCATTTAGCAACACCTGATCTTTCAACTGATGCATTACTCGATTCATCACAACTATCTCTTAATTGCACCCAACAGTCATCCACATGTTCATCATTCTGAGTAACTTCCTCAATATACTTCTCCACATTATCCATGAGTTGGATTAATGTCTCTCTGAACACATTAACTTCCATCCCAGTGTGATTCTTAAAGCACATTTTAGTCACCAGATAATCATAATCTGAAGTGTATTCCCTTTTGATGAATGACTGAAGTTGTTTGTTGATCACCTGAAGTGCAGCTTTAGAACTGGCTTCTTGAACCTTTTTCCTATTAAGTTGTTGTTCTAATTGTTCCGAGTTCAAGAACAATTTGCCAGTAATCAATGATAATTCTTGACGAAAGAGTGTAATACATGATCATACAATTCCTATTGTGTATTTGTCATCAATTCTAAGTAACATGAGGTGTGAATGAAGTTGTCGATAAGGTTCAATGCAACTTTCCTTACCCATTGCAAGAGCATTATGTAACCTTGACTGGTGCATTTCTCTCTCTTTAGATTCTAAACACGGAGATCTCACATCCTCATTGATCGATTCCATCATCTTTAATCGTTCAGTATAGCTAATATTCTCATGGTTGTCTACAGCATCATACAGTTTGAGTACTTCTGAAATCACTGAATCAGGAGTGTAAGACATGATGTTGATGTATACACGGGATTTTACAAGTCTGTGATTTAAACCGATAAATAGACTCTTTCGCGGGATTTTACTAAAATCAAGACCAAACCGTTAAGCAATGTCCAATGGAATGTTTAAGATGACTGATGGATCGACACAATGATAGAAAATTGTGTGTTAGGGCATATGATTGTTTGTAGGATTAGCAGAGATGTTGTTTGGTTGAGATTTGGATTGGTTAATGCCCGTTTATACGGAGAAATTTAGGTCAAAAAACATAAAAACCTCAATAACTTCTGTTCGGAGCGGATTTAGGCCTCGAAGGTTGACTCTGAATCAACTAGTTTATTCGGCGTGCCATTCTCCTCATTCTCACGGTCGTTTTGATGGGTAGAACGCTAAAACGGAGTTACGGTTCAAAAGTTATGGCCGTTTGAAGTTTTGTCGGGAAAAAGTCAACTTTTGGTCAAACCGCTTCAATTAACTCGCATCCAGGACAAATCGCTTCCAAGACAACTCGATTTGATGACAACTCGCTTAATAGACAAGTCGCATAAAACACAACTCGCATAGGCAACTCGCTTACTAGACAAGTCGCATAAAACACAACTCGCTTAGGCAACTCGCTTAGGCTCAACTCGCATTAGATACGTTGAATCTGGACAAGTCGCAGTCAAAACTGGCAACTCGCTTAGGCTCAACTCGCATTGATGAAAATGACCACAACTCGCATCCAAGAAAAGCATAACGTGTCTCAACTCGCATCCAGTAAACATTCAAAAAACACCACTTTTCAATCCAAAAACAACCCAACCACGATGATTCAAGCATTCCAAATCAAAACCTAAACACTTATAATGATTCTAAACATAAAAGTACAATCAAAATCCAAACTTTAACACTAAAAATGATCCAAATGATGAAAACTACTCTAAACTCATTCAAGCCCAAAAACCTTATGAAAACCACTAGAAATCCAAGAATATGAAAGATGAGTGATCAAACCATGGCTCTTGATACCAATTGTAAGATATTGGATTTCATAAACACATAACACAAATTATATAAGAGGCATATGAATGAAGAGTTTAGAGAGAGAAAGTGAAGAGAGGGAGCCTTTCTAGAGTGAGAGTAAACAAAAGAGAAAAGGTTAGATTAGAATGAAAGGTCCAACCCTCTACCTTGGGAGGTAGAGGGTATTTATAGTTACATACTAAACGTCCTCCTTCGGACTGTGGATAAGGCATACATTGGGTAAAGACCCGTCCGTCCTTCACGGTGTTGCACTAAACTAAATAACTAACTAAATAACTAGTAAATAACGTAATGTCTACGAACTAACTTATGCTAGATTATATTTGGGGTGACCGACTCTTCACTATGGAATTCTAATTCCTAACACATCCAAGCGTTCAAGGAGGTGATAGAATATGAAACGTACTTCATCACGAAGTTCATGAACTAAGGTTTGAGTTTGTTGGCAATGGTAGAAAATTTCTTCATGAATTAGATGTTGTGGTGAAGGAGGTATGTTTGAGGTATATGGACCTAAGAGAGAAGGTTGTGGGTGCAAAATGGATGTTGGTGAAGATGTGTGTGTAGGTGGAGGGAGGTAGAGATGTGTCAACATCCATATTTTTCGGTTGTGGTGGTTGATATCTATTCATTACCCAAAATGGGCTAAAAGAAGGTGATGGAGAAGAAGATATGTATGTTATTGGTGGTGACACATTGATGTCAACTCCTATGTTGGGTGTGTGTAGTTTTGTAGTCATCCTTTCAATAAAAGAGAATGTAGGTAATGATGGAGGATTAGAAGTTCTAGAAGGCAAGTCCTCCAAAGTATTCATGTAGAGATGTGGCGAAAAATGAGGTGTAGTAAAGGAGAGTTGTCTTGGTTCAAGAGGATAAGCTTTTGTTGGCTGTGTAGAGATAGGAGTGTTTTGAGGTGTTTATTTACCAAATGATTGAGAGGTTGGTTCAAGATGTGTAAGTGATGGTGTTGTCTTAATGGAAGCAAATGATGGTAATGGTTTGATAGGAGCAAGTTGTGGTAGTGTTGGTTTAATGAAAGGTAGAATTTGGATGTAGTTAGGTGAGGTTTTCTCGATAGGTTAGGATTCGGTTGATGATATTTCATGGAAAATGTAGGCAATTTTTCTAGGAAGGCTTCTAGTCGAGGAGTGAGCCTTTGGTACCTTAGTCATTGTGAGAGGTGTTTAGAATGTGAATTTTCAGTTGAGAAGGTGATGTTGAGGTGTGGGATTGAAGCATAAACACAAGTGATTTATATAGTTGTTGAAACAGACACAGACCTTGATAGATCTTGAGCTCGTGGATCGTTATATATGCCTATGTAATCACAAGCACAATAAAAGACAATCTCTACTACTAATGTTTATCAGCGGAATATAAACACAAGTAACAAATAACTAAGAACTTCTTGATCCTCTATGGATCTTTTTATAAACTAAAACTGAGTTTTTCCAATCGGTACATAAACCTTTCTAATGTGTTCCTTTTATAGACAAGGAACCCTAAACAATATCGCTAAACCGTTTTCCAAGAAACGTATAATCATAAAACTAAACAAGATATACACAATCACTTCCTAATAAAGCTCATGTATATCCACACTAAATAAACTAAATACGGAATAAACACTTCCGCAAAAACAAACTAATCACTATTATTCTTCGGCAGAATAAGTCTTCGGCAGAATCCACTTCACTTCAGTAGAAACACTTCGGCATTAAGTTCAGCATAATCAGACTTTCACATAATTCCCAACAATCCTCCCCTAAACTGGAATTTGACTTGTTAAGTTCCAGTTTCTTGATAGATCTTACAGCACCAGAGGATTGGACACGAACAACAGCAACAGCAAAGAATCCAAAGAACATCTCTATGATGAAGAAACTCTGAAAATCCATATCTTTGCAGCAACAAATGACAAACGGTACATCAAAACAGATTAGTTGCATACTATTCTCATCACATCCAGGTGTGTTAACTCCTGTGAGAGGTGAATCATTGAAAATAAATGGATTTGATGTCTCTTTACCAATAGCCATCACTACTGGAGTAGCCATATGTTTTAGTTCGTAAACTATGGTACACTGATAACCATCTGATTTATTGGCAAACCAGCAACCATATAAACGGATTTTAAATGTCTTTACCTGTAGCCGTTTGCTCAGGACTAGTCAATTCTTAGAATTGGTGAATTGAGAACCAAATATGGAATGCCACTGTCTTTACCATATGCCATATACAAATGGACTAGCCAATTCTTGGATTCCAAACAGGAATAGATCATGGTGAATTGAAAACCATACAACACTCAGCAATAAAGCATAGGTGGTTGCATACCCTATGATTTTGAGCAAACCATTACAGCTATCAACAGATTTGATGTGTCTTTACCAAAGCTGTACCCTTTGGACTAGCTAACTCTTTGACATACACAAAGTATAGCAGGTGAGTCAATAACCAAAAAATATACAACACACCTGCAAGAAAAGTCAGATAAAACCAAAAACACATTATTTTTTTTTTTTTTTTTTTTTTTTTTTTTTTTTTTTTTTTTTTTTTAACTAAGAAAGAAAACAAATATTACAAACTATTACAATCAAGATGAACCTGTAAGTGATATAAGCTGATTCTTAATCAAACCAACACATTGAGTAGCATGCAGGTCATCATTGCCAACAGAACTAGGAGGCACTACCAACTTGTGTTTCAGCAACCTTTCCATAAAAGTACCAGATAAAGGATAAAGCTTATCTGATAGCATACACAAAATCATCCCACATGTAGTCTGAACTACATGAACACAAGGCAAAGGATAAAACCTCCAACTTTCAATCTCCCATGTATGAGAATTCGTCCAAATAGAATACCCTTTACCATTTGGAGAATTAGAATCAAACAGAACTTGAAGATCACCTAACAGATATAAACCAGAACCAGTTGCTTGATGAAACTTATAATACTGAATCACATGATCATAAAGCATTTTCAAATCATGTCGATTCACTAAATGAAGAATATCTTTCAAGAAGTTAAACTCAAGGACAGTATCATCCAGCCTATACACAGTGTTAAGCTTTCCAGCTTTCCAATCAACCAATGTCACATGAGTTCCTTCATGAAAATCATCAACAGTTCCAACTTCAATAAAAGTAGACTCATCAGCCTTGATATCAAAATCAGTATTCCTTGAAGCCTGTTTCTTAGCCAATCTGTCAGAACATCTTGTAACCAAACTCTGCTGTCCCATAGCATCACTGTGTTCAGTACCTATTTGTAAATCAGTCTCCTGAATCAGAGAATCATTAAGCTCCACATTGGACAACATGTCAGAAGAAATCAAGAACGATTCAGCAGAAACAACCAGTTCAGAAGAAGGAGTAACATCAGAAATTGGTTCAGAAGGAACAACTGAAGATTCCACCGAAGGCAAAACAGTATCAAAATTATCCACAATTTCAACTGTTTTCTGTCTCTTGGCTGTAGGAACATCAGTCATTGAATCACAATTTTCCAATGGAGAAGAAGAAGTAGTACCTCGTGAAGAAAACTTCATAACCAGATTATACTCTCGAATCAAAGTATCATCAGACCAAGTCATGATTTGCTTCATGGATAAACCAGAATTATACAGAGAAGCATTCTTCACAACTCTTCTCATATAATTCCGCTTCTGAGCAACTGTCATAGGTTTTTCTCTTTTGGCTTTATTTCTCTGATCAATAAGAGCTCTTCTCTTAGCAGCAGATTCTATCTTTCTTTGATTACCAAGTGCCTTCATTTTCTCCACAAAATCATCATCATTAAAAGAATCTCCTAAGATAAGTTTTGCAAGAGTAGGATCAGAAGCACCTTGAGAAATATAACCATCCCATTGATCATCAGTAATCGTAGGAAAGAAAGCATCAAGTTCTAATTTCCTTTCAGGAGACAAATCAGAAGCATACTGATCTTGAAGAAACTTAGCCACAACACGACTCTTCTGAATATTTTCATAATTAGCAAACATTCCAGCCTGAGCTTGATATTGTTCTTTAGTCACTGTACCTGATTTCAGCAAATCATCAATCACAGGATCCTGTCCTGTCTCAGAAGATGTCTCAGCAGAACCAATTTCAGCCGAACCAACGTGAGCTTCAGAAGAACCAATCAAACCCACATCAGAGGAAACAGGTTGAGACAATTCTTCAACTGGTGTAGAGAAAACTTCAGGAGAAGCATTCAATTTATACAATCTACCAGCAAGAAATACCTCTTCATCATCTGCTGAAGGTGAAACATTTGAATGTTCTGGTATAGATGAAGTCTGACCATCAGTAGTAACCTCTTTCACTAAACCATCAGTAGATGCATCCTTCATATTTAGCTCCTTTGATGTGTCAGCAGATACCTTATCCAAAGAATGTTTTCTTCTTTTACTAGTATATAGAATAGGCTCCTTGCTAGTCTCCTTTCTTCGTGAAGATTTAATAATAGAAGAAGGAACATTAGATGTTAATGCCACATCAGCCAATATATCAAGAGACTCATTAAGATTCTCTTCAGCCTCCTCCTCAGAAGAAACCACACATCTCTTTTTATCCTTCTGACTCAGCAATTTCTCCAAGTGTGCAACTTTAATCTCCAATTCCACAATCTTCTGACCAAGAACAGACTTAGTTTCTGTAAGTTCTGTCTTAAGACCAGTCACCTCACCTGTAAGTTTATTCACCAGATCATATAATGAGGTAAGTGAAATAGGATCTTCAGAATGTGATTGCTCAGTCAAAATTGGAACTTCATTAGACTGTTCAGGAGCAACATCAACCTGATCAACATTAGAGCATCCTTCACCAAATGGAGTCCTCACAGGACTTGGTGTAGGCAATCTGTCAGTATCAACCTGAACTTCATCAATTTGATCCTGAACTTCTTCAATAGGAACTTGAATAAATGCTGGACTAGAACATGGTCTTGGTGAAAGTACAGATGCTTCAGCAACAACAGAAGGACCCTCATTACCATCTACTGAAAGATTTCCATCAGTAGGAATGGAAGAAGGTAAAACTACATTAAGCTCATTATCAGTCACATTCTCCTGAGGTAACATAGCAGCTAACAAAGGAAAATGTGTCCCTTCAAATTTAGTCCTCATTGTAGCAAATAACTTAGGAGTCAAAACACTTATGGGATGAAAAGCCTGGGTTTGTGTAGAAACATTCAATATCATCTGTAAGAACCTAGGGTACATCAAAAACTTACCCGTTTTCCTAGTTATGTTTTCTACCATATTATCAAAGATATACTTAGAGAAATTAAAAGTCAAACCCTTAGATAAGCAAACAATACCACATCCCATTTGTGTCGAAAACTGATCCCATCCTCCAGACTTATTGCTCAAACACTGTAGCAACGTATGTACCAAGAACCTCCACATAGGACAAAGCTTGTTTTTCAACCACATATCTGTCCTCGAACTTTGATATCCAATAGCTTTAAGTCCTTCAAGTACCATCGTAGAATCAGAATGATAAACACCGTTCTCATCATCCAAGCGAAGTTGTCTTCTGATCAATTCCTCTGTCACCACATATACTTGTCCATCAACACTTGCAACTATCTCAGTATCTCCTCTCTTTTCTGCCGATGCCCAAAATTGAGTAATCAAAGTTTCGTATATAGCATCAGGAGAATGCGTCAATGCATATACAATCTTTGATCTTAGTAAGAAAGAAATCATCGGTCTATAAAGCTCATCACCTCGAGCCGTACCAAGAAAAGCGACCTTGTTATGATCGTGTTTAAATTGAAGTGCCATGAGTGATTTTGAGGTTTAGGGTTAGGATTTTGCACCAAAGGAAGTGTTTTTAATGATAATAGTAAGCGAATTACTTATGTGGAGTGAAAATATATCGTAACGAATAAATAGAAGTTTCCCAAATTTAGTCAAAGTTGACCAAGGATGACGTGGACTTCTACTTTTACTTGAATTCACTTATAACTTCGGTAGAAACGAAACACCATTCTGCTGAAGTAGAATACTCAGTAGAAACATATGACTTACTCACGAAGCTTCAGTAAATATCTTTTACTGTTTCACCCACACGCATTAATTCTCTTACCACTTGAACCCGTCTATAAAACAATCCCAATGCACCTTGACTTCTTCATCAAAAATCCCCAAATAATATATCAAACCCTAATCTCTTCAATTCTTCAAAATTAACCATAATCATCATGAGTACCAAACTTGAGATCATAGATCTCACAACAACATCCTCATCATCATCCTCATCATCTAGTGAAAATACCAATTCATGGTTCCACTATTTTCCAAAGCCATATCCACTACCAAAGAAGTCACCCTTTCTCTCCTCATCAGAAGATGAAAGTGTTGAGAAACCAAGTGTATCTGCTGAAGATTCTGATGAATCCTATAATGAGGGAACATCTTACTCCCAACCCTCAGCACCTAGGCCTCAACGAAGGCCACGAGCCAAAAATCCCCCACTTCCTATGGGAAGAAAGGTGGTGCTTGGTCTCTTTGCATCATGTTTTGGTGCATCATCACATATCGTATCGAGGAATGGAAAAAGGAAAATGATGTAAGTTGATGTATGATTGAAAGAGTAGATGATACATAAATGAAAATCTTTCAGTCTCATCTCTCTGCCACAATCAGCTTCAGCTTCTTCGTTTTCATCAATCCATCCTCTCCATTTTGATCCTTAGCATCTGTTAGAGTTGGTTATGCTTTCACAAAGGCATAGCCAGCATTTAGTGCCAAAAGATGTGAGCGATCGTGCATATCCAACAGCTATTAGTGTGAAAGATGTGAGCAGCCATACTCATCGTGCTCATCTTTAGATGTTGGAACAGATGATATGTAATAGATTAGGACTATTAGATCATGTAGATGCTTTTGATGTTGCCAGTACTCTGTAATTTGTAAGCTGTAAACTTTTTCTTGTATGAATGAATGAACTATTTGCTTCTGTACTTCTTTTGATTGAATCATATAACTTCAGTACTTCAACTTCAGAGGAAACAAATAACACACTTCAGCACAATGAATTCAGTGGAAACCAGCTTAAACTTTCTTGACCAAAACACAACTGATCAGAGACAACCATTCTGCAAAACAAACACAGAAATATACACAAACCAACAAAGAAACACACTAAAATAAGAAACACACTAAAATAACATTAGCAGGTTAGAGTTAGTTAAAAACTATCAAATATACAAAATTACATAGAAAATGCAAAGTTATACACAAATCCTCCCCTGAGGCATATGCCTCCCCTGAGGCCTATGCCTCCCCTTAAACTTTGCAGTTAAGGGTTAAGCATGCAGATATGGACCACAAGGTGTTGAAACCTTGGTCCTTCAAAAGCCTTTGTTAACAGATCTGCCACATTATCATCAGTATGAATCTTGACCACATTTATCAAATTTTTATCATATGCATCTCTTATAAAGTGGTGCCTGATTTCAATATGTTTTGTTCGACTGTGAAAAACTGGATTTTTAACAATGCATATGGTACTTTGATTATCAATAAAAATTGTTGTGTTCATGAAATTATACCCATAATCCAACAACTGATTTTGAATCCAAAGAACCTGTCCACAGCAATTAGCAGCAGCCACATACTCTGCTTCAGTAGATGAGGTAGCCACAATAGTTTGTTTCTTGCATTGCCAAGAAATCAATCTTTTTCCAAGGAATTGGCAACCTCCAGTGGTGGACCTCCTATCCAGATTAGCACCAGCATAGTCACTATCACTATAAGCTTCCAACTTAAAAGGAGACTCTTTTGGGTACCAAAGACCTAGAAAAGGTTGGCCTTTAAGATACTTAAAGATCTTCTTAACAGCATTGAGATGGGAAGTCAGTGGAGTAACTTGATGTCGCGAACAAACACTCACAGCATAAGTAATATCAGGCCTGGAAGCTGTTAAATACATCAAAGACCCAATCATAGACCTGTACAAATGAACATTCACAGGTGGATCAGCTTCATTATTGGTCTTTGACTTTGGAGCTTCATAAGGTGTAGTAGCAGTCCTTACACCCTCCATACCAAACTTCTTCAAGATGTCCCTCACATATTTGTCCTGACTGATAAAGATACCATCAGGTTTCTGCTGAACTTGAAGACCCAAAAAGAAAGTCATCTCTCCCATTGCACTCATCTGAAACTCTCCCTTCATAAGCTCCTCAAACTCCCTGCACCAAGCCTCCTTTGTGGATCCAAAAATAATGTCATCCACATAGACTTGCACAAGAATAATGTCAGTGGAATTCTTCTTTAGGAAAAGAGTCTTATCAATTGCACCTCTTCTGTAACCATGTTTCAGCAGAAATGTAGAGAGCCTAGCATACCAGGCCCTAGGTGCCTGATGTAGTCCATAGAGAGCTTTGACTACCTTATAAACATGATTAGGATGATCTGGATCTTCAAATCCTTTAGGTTGAGTGACATACACCTCCTCTTCAATTTCACCATACAAGAAGGCTCCTTTAACATCCATTTGATAGACCATAAAGCCCATATAGGATGCATAAGCTAAGAAAATCCGTATAGCCTCAACTCTTGCCACTGGTGCAAACACTTCATCATAATCTATCCCCTCCTCTTGTCTATAACCCTGTGCAACTAACCTGGCTTTGTTTTTAATGACAACACCTCTAGCATCTCTCTTATTCTTCAGAATCCATTTTGTCCCAATAGCATACTTACCATCAGGTAGTGGTACCAATATCCAAACCTGCTGATTTTGAAATTGTTGCATCTCATCCTGCATTGCTTCAAGCCAACTTGAATCTTCAAGAGCCTGAGTAACACTGGTTGGTTCCACTTGTGAGAGAAAACAAGCAAACAGACAATGTTGATAGTCTGTGTGATTGTCTCTCTGCTGATTTGAAACATAAGAGACAAAAGCCACCTGTCCATATTTAGAACGCGCCACAGTGCCTCTTGTTCTAACAGGAGCATTAGGATCACCAATAATATTAGACTGTGGATGTACATTATTGATCCTTGTAGTAGTGGTGGTGTTGACATCAACTGAGGAATCAAGATTAGTTACTGTTGGTTCAAAGTCAGTATCATAGGAAGGTGTGTTGAAGATGCCTGCTTTAGGTTGATGATGACCAAGATCTGAAGGTTTTGGAAACCTTGTATAAGGTTCACCAAGATCTGTTGACACTTTAGTAAAACTAGGAGTAGTGTCATCATGTCTTTCAGCCGAATTGGAGAGGTGAGGAGAAACAGAACTATCTTCAGCAGAATTGAAGTTTCTGCCGAGTGAATCATTTGTTCTATTTTCAACATTCCTCTCAGCATCTAAATTGGCTGCATACTCTTGTTTCTTCAGTCTGGCAAGGTCCTCAGCATAATAGAATTCATCTTCACCCACATCAGTATAAACTTTAGAAGTGTCACCTACGAAATTGTTAGGAGAGAAGGAAGGCACTACAATGGGTTGTTCATCATCAGACCCACTGTCAGAATTAGCATCCAAAGTGTCTGTATTAGGAGTTGGAGATGCTTCAGAATCTGCATTTTGATCAGCCTTATGTCTAGCATAACCCAAGTAATCAGTCAAGTAGTCAAGATCAAATGACCAAACATGACCCTGGCCTTGAATATTAGGCTTGTCTTCTAGATACCTCAGATTCAATGTCTCCTCAATCTTCTTTGCAGATACATTGTAAACCCTGTATGCCTTACTATGAGCAGAATACCCCACAATGTAGCCATCATCAGCTTTCTCATCAAATTTGCCCAAAGGATCACTGGTATTTAAGATTGTCACCTGACAGCCAAACGGTTTAAGGTAATGAATAACAGGAACTTTTCCAAAGAGAAGTTCATATGGTGTTTTAAGATGTGGTCTAGTAATGGACACTCTATTGAGTACATAACAAGCTGTACCAACAGCCTCAGTCCAAAACATGGTAGGAAGTTTAGAGTCTGCTAGCATTGATCTTGCAGCTTCTATTAAGGTTCTATTTTTTCTTTCTGCCACCCCATTTTGTTGAGGGGTTCTTGGAGTGCTATAGTCCCTTTTGATTCCCTTTAACCTGCAGAGTTCTATCAGAATGGCATTTTTGAACTCTGTACCATTATCACACCTAATTCCTTTCACCTTTTTGTTCAACTGATTCTCAATAAGGGTAATGAAATCTTTCAGTATTTCAGATGTTTCATCTTTGGTCCTTAGAAAGAATACCCAACAAAATTTACTAAATCCATCAGTGATCACCAGACAAAAATATTTATGATCAATGCTTCTCACTTTAGTTGGACCAAACAGGTCCATATGAAGCAGCTGAAGAGGTTCAGAAATAATGGTTACTGCTGTAACAGGAACACCTTTATATGAGGCTCTGTGCTGCTTTCCTTTGTTGCATGCAACACAGTTATGATCATTGGTGAATACTTTGGCAGGAAGTCCTTGAACTAGGCCCAGTTTAGAGAGCTGGTTGATGGTCTTGAAATTGACATGGGCCATCCTTCTGTGCCATTTGGTGGACTCATCCACAGATGCTTTAGCCACCAAACATGTTAAGTCACCTGCTGGTTTGACATTAGATAAATTGAATGTATACAGATTATGACTCCGAGGAACCTTCAGTAGAATTGAAGTATCTTCTGGGAGTTTGAAGTCTTTAGACAGCACAAGACATTCATTCTCTGTGAAGAGTACTTTGTTCTTAGTGTCACAAATTTGTGAGACTGAAAACAAATTGAAGTGTTGAAGTTCCTTGACATAATAAACATTCTCAAAGTCCAGCTGAGGTGTTTTGATGGTCCCTTTTCCTGTAATTCGTCCATCACTTCCTCCAAAGGTTACATTGCCTCCACCTTCAATAGGTATAAAGTTATGCATCATGTCCCTGTTTCCTGACATACTTCTAGAACAACCACTGTCAACAATTCCAACATCTTTATGCTTAAGGGGATGATCCTACAACAACAAAAATATACAAAGAATTAGTACACTATGGAGGCTCAAGTCATTGCTGACTTGAACCTGCCTTGTGGATCATATGAGTTGTGCCATGTAGAAGTATAAGATCCACTATTGTTCTTGGGTTTCCAATGAAACTTAGGTCTCTGTTTATTCCAAGAACAACCTGCTGAGGTCTTGACAGCAGTATCCCAATACCCTTTCCCATTAGTCATAGGGTTAACATATCTAGGCCAAAAACCATTTTTAAAATATTCACTGGTTGGTTGAACATATGGTTTTCCAACAGATCTTCTCCAAGGAAAAGAAGTATTATAATAAGCAGCTTGTGGAACATAAGGTGGTATATCATTAACATTGGTCCACATTGGTCTAGATTTCCTAGAATCACCACACCTATTCATTCTTTGCTCATGATAATCACAATCCTTAATTAAATGAGATTTACTTCCACACACAAAACATTTCTTCTGAAGAGAAGATTTATTCAAACCAAAAGAAGTATTCTTACAAGCAAAAGTATTCAAACCAAAACCATGAAAAGAATTGTTTTTAACAGGATTATTATGCAAAGAATTAAAAAGCAAGTCTTCAGAGGCAACTGTCTTGGAAAGGCATTCCTTGGCAGCAACTCTGTCATGCTTGTTGGTAGTCTTGGGTGCAGGCAGGGGTGAAGACTTGGGAAGGTCAGACTTGGGAAGGTCAGACTTGTCATTTGAATCACACTCTGTAGACCCTTGCTTGGAGGACTTGTCACTGTTAACACAAGAGACAAAGTCATTAGTAGAAGTATTAGGGTCTGGCAAGTCTTTTGACTTTTTGCCATACAGATGGTGTGATCCATCAAAGTCATTAGTAGTGGAAAGGTCAATGGGCATGTGCTCACCTCTAATTGGTCCACGAACAGCATGTAGGTCACCTTCTTTCACAAAATGTGCTAGGCCTGCTGGTGTAGATCTACGTGTGTCATCTCTAGCTTCTAGGCCAACATATTTCTTAAAACCTAAAGCCACTGTAGAATTGGGAGCTTGACTGCTATAAATGAGACTAGCTAACTTACTACCATTCATCATCCACTCATTATTCCTAGCAATTTCCGCCTTAAGTTTTTCCTTAAGCTCTAGATTTTCTGACTCTACATCTGCTCTTAACTTCTCAGACCATTTTAACTCATTTGTAGCACATTCAAGATCTCTTTCTAAAACACCTATTTTCTCACCATAAGCTATTTCATTCTTCTGTAACCAAACCTTTTGTCTTTCTAGTGTTTTTAAAGCCTGTTTATAAGCTTCTACTTCCACATAGTATTCATTATATTTTGGTTCCATAATATCATAAGCTTGTTTTAGTTCATTATAACGCTCACTACAACCAAACAAACAGTTTTGTACCTGAGAGATGCCCATCAAGGCAATCTGATCATGCCTATCCTCTGAAGTACAGTCTGCTATCAACCCAACATTATCAGAACCATCATTATCAGACTCCTCATGTAGCTTCCAGTCCACATTGCTATCAAGAGTGACCAACGCAGTTGATCCCTTTGAAGTTCCTGCATCCTTCTGATACTGCTGATAAGTAGAGTATCGTACTTCATCACCAGCTTTCCTGTCTTTGCATTCTCTGGAAAAGTGACCCATCTGTTGACATGTGAAGCATTTAACCTTCCTTTTGTCAAACCTGGCTGGATCACGTCCTTTGAACCCAAATCTTCTACCAGCTTTGCGCTCAAAGTTCTTGATATCCATGGAAATCATGGCCACTTGCCACTTCAGCTTCATCTCTTCCATGTCAAGCGGGTCCACCTGATCAAAATCCTCATAAGCCAGTTCCTGCTGAGGATCATAATCAGCAAAGAAGGTTCCAAGTACATCTTCCATAATTCCACTGGATCTAGGAAGAGAACTTGATGAAGGAGCAGCATTAGATGATGATGGATATGAGCTTGGAAAATAGCTTGACTTTGGAGTAGAGGCTCCAACAAATGCAGTATGACTAGCAGTAGAAGATGATCGAAAAGGGCTTCTAACATCATGTTCAAGAGCTTTAAGCTTGTTGTACAGCTCATCAAAGGTCATCATATCCAAACCACCTTTAGCTTTTAAAGCTATGCTCACATGTAGCCAGGATGGAGGTAATGACCTCAGAAACTTAGAGTTACAGTCATCATTATCCGGCTTAGCCTGAAGCTGGTGCAACTGACTCAAGATCTTGTGAAACTTATCATAGCCCTTATGAATTCCTTCCTCTTCAGAGATCTGAAAGTCCTGAAACTGTTGTCTGAGCATGGACTTCTTCAGCCTTCTAGACTCCTCATTCCCACCGAACTTTGCTTTAATAGCTAACCATATATCCTTGGCATCATGCATGAAGTGAAAATCACTCAAGTGATCCTCAGGAATAGCTTGTAGAAGAATAGTTCTGACCTTTGTTTCTCTCTGAACTGCTAGCAACTCTTCAGCAGTTTTGGGAGGAACATTAATCATGTTCCCAGCAGCATCCGTGGTAGTTCTCTTCAAACTGTTCCCCTTCAAAATTATCTGCCATAGATTCCAATCAATGTTGGAAATCCAGTTCTGCATCTTCATAGCCCAAAGATCATATTCCTCCCTTTTAAGGTAAGGAAACTTAGCATTGCTATTAGCAAGACTTAGTTGCTGCAGATGGGTGGAGTTTTGGTTGTTGGTGAGTTCAGCTTCAGCATCTGAACCAGGCATGGTGTTATTGTAATGGTTGTATTGGTGTTAAGAAAAAGCTTGTCCTTAGTATCGTAGAGACTCTCACGAGGCTCTGATACCACTTGTTGAAACAGACACAGACCTTGATAGATCTTGAGCTCGTGGATCGTTATATATGCCTATGTAATCACAAGCACAATAAAAGACAATCTCTACTACTAATGTTTATCAGCGGAATATAAACACAAGTAACAAATAACTAAGAACTTCTTGATCCTCTATGGATCTTTTTATAAACTAAAACTGAGTTTTTCCAATCGGTACATAAACCTTTCTAATGTGTTCCTTTTATAGACAAGGAACCCTAAACAATATCGCTAAACCGTTTTCCAAGAAACGTATAATCATAAAACTAAACAAGATATACACAATCACTTCCTAATAAAGCTCATGTATATCCACACTAAATAAACTAAATACGGAATAAACACTTCCGCAAAAACAAACTAATCACTATTATTCTTCTGCAGAATAAGTCTTCGGCAGAATCCACTTCACTTCAGTAGAAACACTTCGGCATTAAGTTCAGCATAATCAGACTTTCACATAATTCCCAACAATAGTGAAGGATCATAAAAGGAAATTAAAGCCTAAACCACTAAAATATTTCAAATTGCAATCATTTGCATGCATAAGAGTCAACTACTGAGATACAATCTTCTATGAGAGATATTAAAGACAACGTTGAGTGTTTGAATGGATAAAAAATGAAGTTATAAATGAAATGATGTGTTTTTAACTGCTCTGGTTTCCCGAATCCACAAGATCCTTTTCTAAAAGGATCCGGCTAGCTCTAGCCAAGGGATTTGGCTAACTGAGATAGAGAATCAGAGAGATGGTCAAGCATTTAAGAGCTCTAGCCTATATAGGTTGGTATTATGATTGAAAGGAGGTGGCTTAAATGATAGAAGTCATGATAACTTAAACCAATGATGAGAACTGACTAATGATGAATTTTATGGATAAATGAGAGCTAAGGAAAGCTAATGAATGATCAAGTAATAGTTTAGATGCCTCAAGAAGTTATCTTTAGATATAATGATCAGTAGGTGATGAGAGAGAATAAATATAGAAATTCTCAAAAATTATAAAAATTAAAAAAAAATGATTTTAGAGCATTTTGAGGAAGAATTAGGCAACGAAAATTTAAAATAAATGTAAATAACATGAGAATAAGTCAAGTGGGGTGAGGTAAAGAAGGTATGAGCACCAGAGTGGAAAAATGGTGAGTATTTGAGAAATGATAAATCATAAACATCTTATAACGATCCTAAGTCATTCGTAGGAACATATGGGATCTAATGAGACTAAGGATAGCTCAATTGAGACTAATAGGGCATAAGCAACTAATCTAATAAGGTCTTGAAGGTAAGATAGATGTAAAAGTGGTATAAATGCATATCTATGTAGCCGGTTCCTCCGGATCCCTTCCAAAAGGAATCTGGCTGGTTATAGCAGATGGATCCGGCTTTTGAGAGCCAAATTGAAACAGTGGGCTTCCTAAAGAATACTTACTCATTAAATTTCAAATATTATGATTCTTACTGTAAATGTAAATGGATTCTAGTTCTAGAATAGCAAGAAGACCAAATAGAATAAACAAGTAGGCACTCAAAAAGAGACTAACACCATTATTTGATAATAGCTCAAAAAACTAGTAGCATACCAAGATAGCGGTTAAATGGTTGCACATATTCAAAAGAACATCCAAATATATCAAATAGTTAGAATAAATCATTCACTTAAAAGACCATGTTTACAAGCTAAAGAACCATAAATGTTTAATGGCAACCATTTTTCACCAAAACACAACTTTCATTGTCAATTTATTCACTTTTTATTCTTCCCCATGTTTGTGAGGAAATGGGCGAGGCACTTGATCATTCCCTTTATTTGTTTGAATACTTTGGATCAAGGCGATAGCTTGAAATGGGAATGTTTTCATTAGCTTCTTCTTCATTTGAGGACTACGAGAAAGGACGAGGTCTTTTCACTTTGATCATGGGTCTCTTGGCACGTCCGTCGAAAAGGGGTACCATGACATGGTTTACAAGGAAATGATCATCGGTAGTTGGAGAAGGTTGCATTGCACTAACATTCCTAAAAAGGCGTGTGAGGAGCATACCATAATGAAGAACCATTTTTTTGGTTTTGAAAATACCAACCATTCTTTTGGCGATGTAATTTGCAAGGTTGAACGGTTTTCGGTGGATGAGGCAAAAGATCATATGAACAAAGCAAGCATTTGGATGATCTTTGTTCCTAACGAGACAAAGGACATTCTCCCTAAGGATTTCTTCCCACTTTTTGTAAGATGGAAGTATTTCGAAGAGTTCCATTTGAAAGGGATCATGATGAGTGAGTTCTTTGTGGCGGGTCATTCGAGAAGGTTCGACTCTTTCAATAAAGATGGAGTCTCGGACGAGAACGGGATCATTAAGAGCGGTGCAGTAAGTAGGATTTGGATCTAAGGAAAAGTGTTGATGAGCAATGGACCAATCATTTAAATACATGCATATTCCATCACAGGGTATGTGAAGAATTTCGGAAAAAGTGGTGAGATGTAAGATAATGTTTTGGTTGTTAATTATGAAAGCGATAAAGATGGTTCCATCATTATTTTGGACAATCTGAACATTTTTATAGAACTAAAAAATGAACACATGACAGATTTGTTCAAAATATGAAGAAGGCAATCAAATTTTATTGTGGAGTAATTTTGAGAAATTTTAATATCTTCGAGGTAAGATTCCTCAATGATACATCCCTCATGGATAAGGCATTTTTGAAGCATTTTGAAGGTTTTCTGGTCATCAAGCGAGAGACCATCTTTACGGTAGTATCTAAGGATGTAATGTACGGTATCATGATGATCTTGTTGTGTTGAGTTAGGCATTATGGAACCTATAAAATGGTATTACACAATTTCAACGAAGTAAGTCACGTGATCAAGAATGAGTCGTGTGTGAATGTGAGTTAACACATGGGTGTTTTTCGTAAAAGAAGACATGTATACTTCTTATCATAAGTCGATCAAATAGAGTTTAAGAGCATTATTACAAGTTAGTTGGTAATGACATTTTTTTACTTTTATTAATAATGACAAACATCATTTTAAAACCATTCATTAATCTAGAAATTATTCATATGTGGCTTTTGCAAAAACTAGTTTTGGGTGTTTTAGGAAGATGCAATCCTGAAGGAAAATCGTCTAATTTGCATAATAAAATTTGCATGAATGGTTAAATTACCATAAAGCAATTTTAGTCAATTTTTAACAAACAAAACCCTAAAATTAAATTAGGAAAATTAGAAGGATAAATAAAATTACTTACGAAGATGGTTAGGAGACTGAGATTGAGGAAGATGCAACCCTAGAATGAGAGAGAGCTTGATTTTAGTCGTCTTGTATGAAGAGAGGGAAAAGGGAATCATCTATGATGTTTAAAAATCTAAATTGATGTCTGTTGGGCCGGTTCTGCCAGATCCTTTTGAAAAGTGATTCGGCCTGTTAATACAAATAAGCCGTAAAAACGTTTTTATATTTTACGATCTTCTAATGTTTTGTCAATAACAAACGTAAAATCATTTTAACGAAACAAATAAAATACGTATTTAGTTTGAACTAATAGTTTCTAACACACTTACGTTTTTCACATAAAACACTAAAACAAGTATAAGTGATTTTAAGACTTAGTATTACATATGTACAACAACCAGTGTTTACATATTTTGGTAAAATATACACATAACTAGTATGTAGTATATTGGATAATTTAAATGGGTAGAAACTTAAGTATCACAACCCATTGACCAAATACATTGAATGTAGTTGGGTACAACCCAAAGTCCATGACCCATGGAGCTTGACCCATAACCCATTGCATGACATCATGCTTATATCATATATGGATAATATCCATAACCCATACCCATGTGACCAGGTGCATTGCACTCAAAAGATACATTGTATCTAGTAAAAGACCCATGAATCAACCCATGACCCATGACCCATAACCAAAATACCCATGGGTAAAGAGGAGCGTCCCACGGATCCCTAGCTTTACGTTAGACGAATCCCTTGTGGGAGGGATCCGTGGGATCCGGGGAACAGTAGACATTTTCCTCTATAAATAGTGAGCCATTTCTTCATTGTTTCTCACCCCTTTCTCACATACTTTCTCCTTGAGTTTAAAACTCTCTAACCCCAGATCCAAGTGATCTATGTTTGTAGTTTTGTTTTGGTGTGATTCTCAAGGTTCTTCTTAAAGGCGAGATCACCACCCTTGAAGTTAAGCAAGCTCAAGTCCATGAGTTGCCATGCTTCCTCATCATCAAGACTACTGAAGTTCTCTTGTTGATGATTTTTTCTTTCTTCTAAGAAGTGTAGTGTTGGAAACATTAGTGAAAGATGTCTCAAGTGTCAAGACGAAGACATTAGTGAAAGGTGTCGATCGTCCGTATTATAGGCATTAGTGAAGGGTGCCTAGAAGTCAAGTCACAAGACATTAGTGAAGGGTGTCTTGAAGATCTAATTAAAAGGCATTAGTGAAAGGTGCCTTAGATGTACATTCGATATGGTGTGTTTCGATGTACAAGATAGATTAGCATTAGATCCAAGGATATTGATATCCTTGATGATGTTGTAATAAGGAGTTGGTCTCCTTTGGGATTAGTCGTTGGTGTAGTGTTGGTAGTAGTTCCTCTATTGAAATGGAACTCGGTATCTAGCCTAGTACCGGATAAAAGGTAGGCGACGTTGTGTTAGGTGTGGTTCACCTTGGTGTGAAAGAACCCGGTGGTTAGCCTAGTACCGGAAAAAGAGTAGGCAACGTTGTGAAGGTTTCTCCACCATAAGGAGTTGGTGTCGTGTAGTGATTACGAACTCTCGAGTAGGTGACTCGGGGAGTGGAGCAGGGCAAGGAAGGTGTCCTTGTAGCCGAACCACTATAAATACTCGTGTTGTGGTTTTGTGCTTCTTACTCTTATCTTTTCATTACATACTTCTATATGTTTGTTTATCAACATCCAAAACACATCCAAATAGATTGACATAAGTCGATCTAAATAGTTTAAAAGAAAGTTTTAACTGGCAAAACTATTCAACCCCCCCCCCCTTCTAGTTTTCCACATGACCCGTTAAAGTGGATGGATTCGGGGAGACAACTAACACAGAGCAATCATAGGTGTTTGGTTTTTGGTGTATTGTTTTTCCCTAGTTCTTTTAATTTACTTGTTTTAAGGTAGATTATGAATATTGATCCTAAGTAACTAAATAAAGATTTCTGAGATCTAATATTATAACGTTTAGACGAGATTTTTTTTTATGTTAGGGGTGCTAGTGTGACAAGAGAAATAGCCAAGAGATAGATCAAGCGAGAAAATAATTATGTTCCATAAACTTCAATGCACAAGGCAACATGAAGACTTGGATGACTTGATAAGAAGTAGAGATACATGATAGGAGATAAGTTGTCGTGAGTGAATTTGAAATGGGAATAGAAAAAGTCCCACGAGTATGATTATGACTGTTAATACAAATAAACCGTAAAAATGTTTATTTATATTTTACGATCTTCTAATGTTTTGTCGATAATAAAAGTAAAATCATTTTAACGAAACAAATAAAATACGTAAATGGTTTGAGCCAATAGTTTACTAACACACTTACGTTTTCACATAAAACACCAAACAAGTAATAGTGTTTTCATGATTTAGTAATACATATGTACAACAACTAGTGTTTACATAGTGGGTAGATATATACATAACTAGTATGTATTATAATGGGTAATATAATGGGTAGAAGTTTAAGTATTTGACCCATTGACCAAATACATTGAATGTAGTTGGGTTTAACCCAAAGTCCATGACCCATACCCATGGAGCATAACCCATAACCCATTGCATGACATCATGCATAAGTCATAAATGGTTATTATCCATGACCCATGGATTTAACCCATGACCTATGAACTAGATGCATTGCACCTACTAGATACATTGTATCTACTTGGATACCCATGGTCCAAAGTCTAGGACCCATGACCCATGACCTAAATCAAAGAATTAACATTGTTAATACAAATTAAACTCATTTCTTGAATTCAATGAAGATGTTTTGAGCAACATTGTGATCAATCCCATTAGGTTACTATTCACACAATTAACACCACATTGTGATTTTGTTGTATAGGAACAATCATGCCTAGCAACCGCCAACAAGATTACCATGATACCGCCCACTACATCCCAATGTACCATCGTAAGGAAGGCCTAAGCCCGGAGGATAGGAAAGCCTTCAAGATGTTAGAAAAGAGGCTCTTCCATGAAGGCCGTGTGGTTGAACCATCATTCCTCGCAAACACCAACATTCGACAAGTCTTTGGAGGAATTAACTTTGAGTGTCTCTCGGACATTAATGAGCAAATTTATCCAGTGTTCGTTCTTGAGTTTTACAAGAAAATGAGAATCGTTAGGAATAAAGACGGGACCATCTCAATAGCCTTCATCATCAATGAGCATGAGTACACCCTCACTCTTGTAGAATTTGGAAAGATACTCCGTGTCCCATATCAAGGAGTGTGTATGTACTCTAACAAATGGTCATTGGCGGAGCTACATGACATGGTAGATCATCATGAAGTATACTTCACTGCCATCTCGGAAGCAACCACGGTAAGGGATACCATCTTCATGGAAAGAGCATCTCCATCAAGGGTCACGAGAAACTCCAAGGTGATCTATAGGGATCCATTTCAAATGGAGCTTTCAGATATGTTCCCGTTGTACAAGAAATGGGATCTCGTGGTAAGGGAGAACGTGCTTTGCTTGGTAGGGAACAAAGATCATCCCAATGCGTGCTTGAGCTTCATGATTTATTGCCTTGTGACGGGCACTCACTTCAACCTCGCTTATTACATGGTAAAAAGAATGGCGAGTGTGAAAAGCAAGGACAAGATGGTACTCCCTTATGCAACGCTCCTGACCCGTCTAGCAAACTTCATCTTTGCTCTAGATCCTTCTCCTTACTCCTTTGACCATAGTTTTTGAAACATGGTCATGGTGCCTCTATCCGATGGAAAGACTACAAGGATCATGATAGATGGCAATAGACCTCACCCACCAACGGATTCATCGGATGAAAGGGAAAGACAAAGAGAAGGAGAAGGAAGTAGAAACCCCCTTGGCAACACCGATCTCGACCCTTTAGATTACATCAATCAACTGCCGAATATTCCAAGCCCATCACAAGAGTGGCAACAAACTAAAGGGATATTCAACTATTTTGCTAACTTCTTGAAGAAGAAGAAGTAGAGATGGTGGGATGAAGAGTGAAGTGGATGAAGATGGAGATGAAGACGGAAGTGAAATGGAAGGAGGTGTGGATGGAAGGTAAGGTCATAGGACCTTAATTTGTGAAAAAAATTTCTAAAACAATGGTCTGTAAACATCTTAACAATATTTATGTAGATTAGGATGTAGCATGTAGGAGTTGCCATGATTTGGCATTAGACACTTTAACTTAGGAGCTAGTAAAATGAGATTTTACGACGACTTGATCTCATTCAAGTAGTCGTTGTCACTCATTTTTTGATTACCTTTTAGTTCCCCCCACTTACTATGGGTTATACTTGTTGTTTGAATGTGTTTACTGATTGTAGAAATGATTAGGATAAGCATTTTCTAAGAGTGCAAAAATTGCACAATTGCTGAGAAGCTACTGGTCAGCAGTAGCCGGATCCCTGGGCTATAACTAGCCGGATCCCTCAGATGAGGGAACCGTTAGATCCGGACAAACAGATATCAGATACATATCATTTTACATCAAACATGTACCCTAGATCACATCATTCTAGCTAAACATGATTCTTTAAGACTACTTAAGTCTTCCTCAAGCTCAGTAGGTCTCACACTCACCCGTAGCTAACTTTGGATCAAATTCAAAGTACTTTTGATTTATCAACTCACCAAAACTCACCATATTTTGGCTCCAATTCTCACACATTGTTCCTCACATCTCAAAACACTTAGCTTGACATTTCTCTCAATTTTATCAAATTGATTTTAGTCATCCTTACCTTCAAAGTAGGCTTAAAACTAGTTTTTCAGTTCCTTTTATTTTTTTGGGAATTTTTCAAATTTCTCTTAAGTCATCATCTAATATCTAGGATCAATTGCCATCATTTGTCATTCTCAAATCAAAAAGTATCTTCCTCAAACACTTAGTTACACTCTCAAAAGTCCACTTCTTTACTCAATACCATCATTGAGTATCCTCACTCCTTATGGTTGGGCATTTAAGTCATCTATCACTTAAGACATCTAAGGAAAGTCAAACCCTCAAGATCTATAGGTACTAGACCTTACAAGAGCATAATCACTTCACCAATTTTCTGTCTAACAAACGGATCCCTGGTTTATAACCAGACGGATCCCTAGTGAGAGGGATCCGTGGGATCCGTGTCTACAGAAAGCTTCTAATCAGCTTTTCTTTCAAAATTCAAACCATCTTTGGTAATCTAAACACTTTTGCTTACCATTTAATGATTCCCTAGAGCTGAACAACACCATAGTTGACCTTGGTGCATGCCAAATTTTCTTAGTGGTCATGAATTTAATTCATTAACTCAAATTCATCCTTTATAAACCAAACACTCTTGAGAGCTTAAGTCACCATTCTTACCACAATCTTAAAAATCAGTAGTTGAAGACTCCTACTACATCCTCAACTTCACTATGACTAAAGTGTCTAGCAAGAACTCTTCAACCAAAGGTTCATCCAAAAGGAATACTCATATGGTCCATGAGATATCATCCACCGAGTCATCACCCGTAAGAAGTCCAAATGTTAGAATCCCACCTCAACAATCTCAATCAACAATAGTAAAAAGAACCGCAATAATTAGTATTAGACCTTTCAAGTTATAAAAAGCTTCATCAGGCTCTAAACCAAACGCACCTAGTTCTAGTAATACACCTAAGTCTTCATTTCTAGAACCTAGACCACACTCCTTTACCAAACCTCTTTCCCATTTAAATCTCTACTCATTAGAGCACTCACCACCAAGGACTTCCTATTCACCAACTTTCTCGTTAAATAGGGAACCACCTACATCACTAAATAGTCCACCTTTGGAGACAAGGAATCACCAAAGATCTAACCATATAGAGGACTCTCCATTACCACCACCAACCCATGCATCATCACCTTCGTTCTTCTCATACTACATTTCTCAATGTACCTCCACCATCTTTTGTGGAGCCTCCTCAAAACAACCAATCTCCTCCGGTTCTTAGTCATGACAATAATTGCTCTAATTGTCAAATCACCCAAGGACTTGTTTAAGAAGTACGAAATGAGTTACATTTCATGTTTAATCATCTTCTTGAATGATTGGACCAAATCAACACGTCTACTCATCCTTAGATTCAAGCACATTGATGCTTCTTAAGTTTTTCGTCACTTATTAGAATTAGTAGAAAAGATATTACATGTTTAAATCTGTTAGGTCACTAGTTTTACAACACAAGCTTATGAGAGAAGAGATAAGGCGATTGAACAAGTAAACCAAACACACACACACAAATATACTCGACCGGTTATGCGTAGAGTGTAGTGAAAGAGAAAACTTGAACAACCAACCCTCAAATGAGGGTTTACAATAGTTTATATAGGCAAGGAGCTAGGGCAACACTCCCTCTCCTTCCCTATTCCTTATTGGGCTTGGGCCTCAGCTTATGGGCCTTCTACATAAGCTGGACCTTAAACAAACATAAAGGCCAGAATAAAGCTACCTATTACATATGAAATATAAATACTTGAAATACTGTTTAGGAGTGATTCCAACAATCTCCCCCTCAAGTATATATGAATGTAAACGGTGAAGGCGTTGATGTAATAGTAGCTGTGACGTCTTCTGGCATTCTTCTTTCTTGTGAGAGGAATTGCCTTGATTCAAACAATCTCCCCAGTGTAGAGAGATAGTTATCTTTGAACGGTTAAGCTTCGACGTCATCTTTAACTTTGTTCTCTGATCATTGTTCTTTGTGGTGAAAGTGATAGTATGTTGTTGTTTGCATCAGTCTGCCTCAGGTCTGCTTCACTGCTCCAATGTCTCCACGTCATTCTTCAACATGCTCACACGCTCTATGACGTTGGAATTCAATACTGATGAAGTTCTCTAAGTCTTTAACTTTGTAGATTCTTTGGTTAGACGAAGAATCATTCTGACGGTTGTGTTGCTTTTGAATAGAACTTCCATTAGTGATGATGTTGGCGTGAGCATGAGAAGAATCAGCACGATCATTCCGCTCCAGAGCTTCCATAAGAAGAAAACATTGCAAACGGTTAGAAATAAGCGGTTTCCGGCACTTACAAGTTTGAACTTCGAGAGTGTTAACAGCATAGTGTGAAAACACAACTCTAATTCTTACAAAGGCCGTTCCTGAACTGGAGTCCCACAAGTGAGATAACGCGATGTACCGAAGTACATCTACAGTTCAGATGAGTCGCTGAGGTACACCGAAGCATCACCTCACGACTGTAGACCGTTTGAGACACACTCCGCGTAATCCACGGGGAGTTACCGAAGCGACCTGCTGTCAGGGCTGTTTGATGTTGACCCTGGCAGGAGTTTCCATTCAATCACTGAGGATCACAGATGTGAACCTCTCATAAATGTTCTCGACAGATTGCTAAGATCTGTGAAGGACTCGATATGAACCACTGAATTACTGAAGATCTTATTTGTTGATCAACAAGTGATTAAATGTCAAGTGTTCCTAAGAGATCTTATGATGAATCTCGTGGCTCTAGACTCAATAGTGCGTTTTGGTTTTCCTGAGCGGTGACTAGGGAGAGGGTCTCCTTCTTCAATACCAGCGATCTCTAAGAGAAAGCCAATAGATTATGTAGGGTTCCCTGTGAGAATGAAACAAGCTTCTGTTGAGAGAAACTTGAGTGGCTAAGAAGGTTTAGTGCATGCGTCACTGGGTCCATGACGACTTTTAATCTTCAATACCGGTGTCACTAAGTGACAACCAGTAGCATATGAATTGAACCCGGTGTCTGCCCTAAGTTGAATAATCTGGAGGGCTATTTCTTTTCACCCTCTTCTTTACATTTCTTTTTGATTCTTCAACTCCTTCTTTCTCCGATTCTCATTTTCTCCTTTTTACAATCTTTCCTAAGGACTTCTAACACTAACTAATGGTAGTGTCCTTGGGTAGATCCCTCCGGCTCTGGCGGATCATAGGACGGTTATTCCTAACCTTAGTCACCTTATGACTCCATGACTAACCTATGTTTGCCATTTAAACCACTGTAAGTGAAAAATATCTCTCAAAGGGTTTGTAGATGAAAAACATGTTTGAACCACTGTGAGAGATAAGTTTTTGCATAAATACTCCCCCTCCACATGTGCTTAATAGTTTTAATGGTTAACTGCACAGTGAGGAAAGAGCGCGCACCTTTTTGAATTGATCCACTAAAGATAGACAATCTCCCGCGAGACACGGTTACGTTGAATAGTTAAAGAGTTGCATTGTCAGCTTTTAGGTGACAACTAGCTCTAATAACTACCTTGAAGGTGTAGACAAACCTTGGGAGGTTGTCAAACCCGTCAGAGTTCATGTCTACCAAAAGTTTCTCGAATGGTACTTTCTACTCAGACAAGTCCTTTGCGAGACACGTTTACATCACTAGCGAACTAGCTTGAAATTATTACCCGTCCAGGACAAGTTTTTTCGAGTTGCAGACAGTTAAGGATCGTCAATTCATTGGTTAAGTCTTTGCACACGAGAAAGCCAAGGGGCTTGCACATGTTGCTTTACAAAACATATTTCTTATCACACAATTTTCTCCCCCTCAAAAATGGCATATAAGATGTTATTTTTGAAACATTTTGAGAATAAATATGACCATTTTGAGTGTTGCGGGAAGAGTGACCACTGTGAACAATTTGTGAACAAAGTTTTCATCAAATACTCCCCCTCAACTAGTGATATAAACGGTTGAGGTTTTGAAATCATATGGGGAAGTACTTGTCTTTTTGAGTAAAACCTTGAAAAGTGAAAGGTTTGATGGGTTTTACTCAAAAATAAGAAGCTTTCGCTCCTTTTATAAGGATTGTGGCACTGAGGCGTACCACAAGGTCCTTTCTTGACAATTGCGGGTTGTACACTGTTATGTGTGCACAAGCCATTCACATATTTAATCATACATCCAAAATTATATGAAGGAAACCAATTAAGGGGTACCAGGAAGTGCAGTGATATTCCCAGGAGTGCGCACCGGGCGTTGAAAGCCGATGATGTTTCTCCTGAGTCGACCACCAACATAGCTCTCCAGTCGTCTGAACTGATCCCTTCTGAACAACCGTTCATCAATCAAGGTGATGATACGTCTCACATCCCTCCTTTCCTGAGAATTCCAACGCTTAGGATTCCCAATTTTATTGCGTATATCCTTCAATCTGTATGCCAATCCATCCCTAACCATCTTCAAGGTATGATCCCCGAATTTGTGGAGCTCACTACACGCCATTAAACAGTTTCTGCGAAGTTCACTGCGGTAAACAATGCCGAAAGGTTTGCTGATGAGCGTAAGTTGTTTGAGCTGGTTGATGTCAGGAAGGTCAAGCTGTGGTGGAGTGAAGTTTACACGTTTCTGATATGATTCAACAGCCATCTGGATATCTTCGACACGTTCTTTGATCACAATGCGTCTAATGAAGATGAGAACTGACTTGATAAATTCACGTTGAACTTCAGTCGAGAACTGTCTCATACGACCCTGTACTTTGGCAAGATACATGTCTTCGATGTCGTTGAGGGACAAGTTCTCAAAGTCAGCTTCGGAGAATCCATAGTCCTGTTCATCATGTCGTTTGACTATGATATTCTTTAAGAATGTGTAGTCCCACTTAGACTTGAGATCAATGTGTTTGATGGCCACGATGTCCTTCGAGCTATACACTGCATGTTGAGACTTTTGAACCAGGCAGCTTCGGTAGTAGATTCTTCGGCGTTCAGGCCAATGATGAATCCCATACAATGCATCTTGGTCGTATGCTTGCACGTTGTCAGAAAACAAGTGAGTTGCACGTTCCTCGATAGCTATGCAGTTAGAGTAAATGGCTGCTGGGAATGGAAGAGTCAATGATGTAGTGTATTTTCTCGAACCATCGCCACCATGGAGAAGAAATTCCAGGTCTTTGTTGAAGAAATATCGGAAGGGAATCCTTGGTTCGTCTGCTTGGCCAATGGTTGGTAGAGGTTTAGTCCAATCGGTGTAGTATGGAGGGTTGTCCCTTTGTGTGAAGTCAATGTTTGCTTCCGGATTGAGCCAATCCATGTTGTTAGACATAGCTCGAGCGATGTTCTCAAGATGATATTCGACCTCGAGGGCACTTTCAGAGCTGTCTTTCCATAGTTGAAATGCTTCATTCTTGATTCGCTTCAATTCAGATTTCGTCATTTTCTTCACATGGAACTTTTCTTGCAACAGTTTTGCATGCTCCAATGTTGAACCATCTACCAATTCTTGACCTTCATCAGGGTAGGGAGTTTGATTGACAAGTGTGGAGAACCATTCAAACTCTTCGGTTTTATCGTCATCTAGCCATGATACGACTCCGGGCTGAGTCGTCTGTTTCTTCTTTTTGGAAGGCTTTGATGATGAAGCTGGTTTCTGCACTTGTTTGGGTGAGGTGGGTTGTTGTTGGGGCTCAAGGACCTTTTCATCGTCACCACCCGTGTACTCAAAGTAGTCACCTGTTTTATGAGACAGGGGTGGTAACTCGGAATCGTCCCGAGGTTTATCAGTAGAAGACCGAGGTGATGGAGACTTATGTTGAGAAGAAGTCCGTTGTGGAGGAGGTGGCATAGATGTAGATTGACCAGACTGCTTCTGACGTTTAGGTGCAGAGTCCTTATCCTTATCATCGTCATCTCTTGGCCGTTTGGGTTGATCGGCTGACTCCTTGCATGATGAACTGAGTTGAAAAGCAAGTAGACCTTCGAAAAATTTAGCTTCATTTGAAGTAAACGTTCCAGATCGCTTTGACATTTGCATCACTAGTTTAGCGATTAACTCAGATTCAGAGAGATCAGCTTCTTTGGCCATTGTATGTTTAACCAATTCGACGATGTTAGGGGTGAGTTGTCTGGAAAATATTTCTCTAGTCACACCGGGGACAGTGTCGAGAAGAAACTTGTGTGTTTGTTCTCTTGCTGACTTCTCCAGTTCCTTATGGACTTTAGGAACGACATCCTGAAGGTACTTTTGAGTGTAACCTTCAATCATTTCATTCAGTTCCTCCTGACGGTGTTGTTTCATGAATTCCTGAACAAACTTTCTTTCCTTTTGCATCTTTTCATTCTCGTCATACAGATGCTGTATGTGATCAGCAAAGAAGTTCAGCTTCTTGTTGAGCACGGCTTTCTTTCTGACTTGTTTGACAGCTTTGGTAATCCGTTCATGAGCTTGAGAAATCCAAGATTTAGGTGGTTTCTTCACTGATTTGGATGATGATCTGGTTGACTTAGTTGATGGTGGTGGTGATGAATGAGATGAAGAGTCCGATGATGAGGAGACATGAGGAGACTTCATGTCCTTAGGAGTTTCTGAGGTTTTCTCCTTTGAGTGAGTTGGACTGTCCAGAAGAAACTTTGTATAATCATCCTCTTCATCCTTAGACTTTTCGTTCTCAGTTTCCTGCTTCTCAAAATCATACTCAATGGTGTCTTCAACAGGCGGTTGTTGTTGCAGAAGAGTGGCGGGACCAGATCCCTTATCGGGTTGATTAACCGCATCAGGATCTGGAGAGGAGTGGGCAGCACCACTTGATCCTCCAGGGCCTCCCATTTGATCTTTAGCAAATTCAGCGGCCTTTTGAGTGTGTCGGACGTTGTGAAACTTTTTCCTGTATGATTTATCCAATTGCTCTTCTTCATCTTCAGAGCTTTCATCCTGAGGTACAAGTGCAGTAGTCTTCTCTTTTCCTTTAATAGTTTGAGGACTTGGAGGTTTTGGTACTGAGGGATTTTCATCCTTTGCAGTTTCAGAGTATGAGATCTCTTCATCTGATTCAGTAGCCTCAGAGTCCTCGTCCCTAAGCTGTCTTTGTGGTTCAAGAGAAAGGATCGGAGTGGCTTCCTGAGAAGGAACTTTCTTCTTAGGAGTGGGTTTCCTCTTTGGAATGGGTTTCTTCTTAGGAACATTCCTTTGACTATCTGTACTTGTGACACTTCCTGCACTTCCTCTTCTGGTTCTCCTGACAGGTGTTCCAGAAGATTTTTCGTCAAGATGACCAACTTTGCCTTGTCTGACTGCTTCCAGATATCTCTTGTACGTTTCGAGCTTTCTGACATCTTCAGTTAGAAGGAAATCTGGGAGCACAGCACCTTGTTTCTTTGTGGACGTTTCCTTGATTCTGACAGAGAGAATAGGTTCCGTCAACATGTCGTGATTGTCGGGGTCATTGAGCCTCTTGGGAATATCAGGATGAAGTCCAAGTGCTCTCTGTATCAACAGTTTAGTGTATCTGATGTAGGGAATCTTTGAGCCAAGTTTGTTGAGAAATGACATCATGTCATCCCAAATCAGAGCTTCAATAGCGATGTGTTTCATGTTGACGAATGCCCAAAATATTTGCAGTTCTATGAGCTTAGGATGCTCATAGCCGCTGTCACGACCAGAAACAGACTTGGTGATGATCATGTAGAGTGTTCTCCATGGTTGAGGAATACTCTTAAGCTCTACGAGAGAGTGCTTGGTGATTACTCCTGTAGTCTCGTCATAACCGATATCGATTAAGAATTGGAGAGTTAGCTCTTCAGCAGGTGTGGCATAAAGTTTGGTTGGATTGACTTCAGGAATAAGGAGAGCAGCCCTTAAGTCTTCAGGTGTAATAGTGACTTGTTTGTGGTTCAGAGTCACTGTTACAGCAGTCCTTCCTTTGACCCTTTCCATAGTGTTCCAGAACTGTTGGATGTAGATCTCAGGAATGGTTGCAGAGTTAGTAAGCATGTTCTGATATGGATGAGTCCTCAGAATATCGATAGCAATAAGACATGAAGATTCAGAGCAAGTGAGGGTGTCAAAGTCAACACGGAGGTTATTCTTTCCAATCTTCATTGGATAGCCATGAGGATAGATATCAGCAATTGAGAGAACTTCAGGTGCATCCACATTCATTTGTTCAGCCATGTCGTGATCTGTAATAACATTAGCCAAAAGAACCAACATATCGAGAGACATAATGTTAGTCAACAGAAGGTCTTATTGTCTAGTTATTGAATGTATAATGATAATGATTGTTACGAGTCCTAGGTCACTTGTATGTTCAATCAATGAAGTCGTGAAATGTTTCGTGAGTTAGTTAACTTTAAGTTTTAAAGTTTATTTTATCACTTATTGTTCACAACATATCAAACGATTTAAGTTTATTAGTGACATTTTAGGATTCGTGATGATATGATTCGTTTATTTACAAGTTTGTACAAGTAACAATTCATCATGAAGGTCAATCCATGGTTAAGCGTAGTTTTGGTAAAGATACGCGTAGACAGGAATGATATATGTTTAGGCGTAAACTTACGCGTAGACCCCTAACTTACGCGTAAGAAATGTTACGCGTAGGAAAAAGAGTCCTTATGCGTAGAGTCTATGCGTAGGCATATATAGTCCTTACGCGTAAGGCTACTCGTAAGAGTTGACCTTAAGCGTAGGGGTCACTGTTTACGCATATCCTTCACAGGATACGCGTAGTCCATTGTAGAACCTTAAGCGTAGAAGCTACGCGTAAGATAAGTCTTACGCATAACAATCTACGCGTAAGGTGATCCTTATGCGTAGATAATCAAATGACCTTGATTCTGACTTATAAGTGTAGCAATCCTGAAATAAATTATCAAATCATCAAAATCAGCACATACATTCATTTCAATAACAACACATGGCATGAATTATGTATAAATCAGTTACGCGTAGAGTATCTTACGCGTAGACTAAACCCTAGTTCTACGCGTATCAAATCTAGCCATGGATTATGCACCAAAGTTATTCTGGTAGTTCAAGAGAGTTGTATGAGCTTATATACCAAGTATTAACATCTAACTCACGGTGAATCAAAAATACCCAATCTTATGAACCTTAAACCCTAATTTCAAAATCAGAATTCATCAGTGTTTCTGGGTAGTTATAGAGCAAGGATATGATTAATTCAACATCATATGAACATAACCCAGCAATATTTAGACCAAAAACACTTCTCATTTGGAAGAACCCAAATCCACGCATAAACCCTAAGTTTCAAAATCAATCAATTCATGTTTCTGGGTAAGATTTGAGGATAAAGATGTTATCATTGATGCTAAATACACTTTTTGAAACAATCCTTTTAACCACAAACACACAATCTTGATTATATGATCATACACTTATGCGTAGATCATAAAAACGAGATTATACATAGTTTTAACCGTTGGATTTTTGAAAAATTCAAAACCATTGCTTAAAAACATGTTGTAAACGCAGAATCACTTACAAAATGATGATCTGAAACACGGATTTGAAGATTGATTCTTGTGCGTAGGATATGTTTGGTTGATAGTAATAAATGAGAAGAGTTAAGTTAGGTGGAGGTTTTATTTAAAATAACTTTAAGTTTTTGACAGTTTTGGTCCCTCCACCTTTTCCATTTTCATCCAAAGCCTTTTAACTTCCAATTTTGGTTATCAAACGAAGATTTTAGAAACCTTGACGACACTCCCCCTCGACTTGAGAAAATAATGAAAGGTTATTAATTAAAGTCCGAGGAGTGTCAATGAACCAGAAATTTACCACCATTTGTAAAAGAATCAACCGAGATGTGATAACATGCAAGTACACAGATGTTTTGAAGCAGTTAATGGATTATTTTCTCCCCCTCAACACTTGATCGGAAAAATACTGAATTTTGAAAGATTAAAGTGTTGACGGAAGAAATGTACTTGCCATGTTGAAAGAAATATAGATTAGAAGAATATTTTTGTTGTTTTATCGGATTTTATATTTTTGTATTTTGTTTTTGAAAATTTATTTACAAAAGAGGTTTTTGATGTTCGACAGGTTTTTAAGACTGTTTTAAGAGGTCATCCAGTTCCTCTTGAGTCAAACACCTCATACCAATTCGGTGGACCAACTCATTAAACCGAGCGGGAGGCAAGGCTTTTGTGAGTAGATCTGCCAATTGGTATTCAGTATCCACAAAGTATAATTCAACGGTACCCTGTTCCACATGGTCCTTGATGAAATGATAGCGTAGATCAATGTGCTTTGATTTCGAGTGCTGAACTGAATTGCACGAGATTGCAATGGCACTCCGATTGTCGCAGTACATCGGGATTCTGTCAAATACGTAACCATAGTCTTTGAGTTGTGTTCTCATCCAAATGACTTGAGCACAACACGCGGACATGGCTACATATTCTGCTTCAGTTGATGACAGCGATGTACAATCCTGCTTCTTTGATTGCCAAGACACCAATTTATCACCGAGAAATTGTAGAGCTCCTGAAGTACTTTTCCTTGAGTCTAAGCATCCTGCGTGATCAGCGTCTGAAAAAGCGATTAGTTCAAAACCAGAATCCTTCGGATACCAGATCCCCAAATTAATGGTTCCCTTTATGTATCGGAGGATTCGTTTAGCCTCAGAGAGGTGGGTTTCAGTTGGTCGCGACTGATAACGGGAGCATAGATAAACGGCAAAGACAATATCAGGTCTGCTAGCTGTTAGATACATGAGGGACCCAATAATACTTCGGTATTTGGTGGGGTCAACTAATTTCCCATGTAAATCAGCATCTAGCTTCTTGGTATGAGCCATTGGTGTGGCATAAGTATCACAGGTATTCATTCCAAATTTGTTTAACAGTTCAAGGGCATATTTGGACTGACTCAAGAAAATACCACGGGGTGATTGATGAACTTGCAGTCCTAGAAAGAACGTAAGTTCACCCATCATGGACATTTCAAAATTTTTCTTCATGAGTTTTGCAAAAGCGATTGAAAACTTTTTATGTGTTGATCCAAAAATGATGTCATCCACGTAAATTTGAACAATTAAGATGTGTGCCCCGTGATATTGTATGAAAAGAGTTGGGTCAACCGAGCCTTTGGTGAAATTATTGGCAATGAGAAAAGATGATAGCTTATCGTACCATGCCCGAGGGGCTTGTTTGAGACCATAGAGAGCTTTGTTCAGTTTGTAAACATGGTTCGGGAACTCAGGATCAACGAATCCATCTGGTTGGCTGACATAGACCGTTTCTTTAAGTTGCCCATTGAGAAACGCCGTTTTGACATCCATCTGATAGACCGTCATGTTCATGTGAGCCGCGAATGCAAGAAATATCCGAACAGCCTCAAGACGAGCAACCGGAGCAAAAGATTCTTCAAAGTCTATCCCTTCTTCCTGACGATAACCCTTAGCAACTAGCCGTGACTTGTTTCGGATGACATTCCCTTCAGCATCCAATTTGTTTTTCCAAATCCATTTTAGACCAATGACGTAGACCCCTGTTGGTCTTTCAACCAGTTCCCATACTTCAAGACGTTTGAATTGGTTGAGTTCTTCTTGCATGGATTCAATCCAGTTGTCTTTTGTCATTGCGTCTTTAATGTTTTTAGGTTCTGATTGGCAGACAGTGAGTGCATAAATGCAGTGTTCACCATCTGAGTGAAGACGTTGTCTCGTAACGACTGGTTGATTCGGGTTGCCAATGATGTTAGCCAGAGGATGGTCTTTTGTCCATCTATGTGTAGAGGGTTGATGTTGGTATACATTGTGCAGATTCTGAGGATTCAAATGGTTTGTTGAAGATTCCGCAACATCTGGTGCAGCAGTCTCATTAGCAAACGGGTTGAAGAACGCATTTGGATCAAAATCTGCAGGTGGGGGTACTTCATTCAGAATATCATCAGCTGGTTCATCATTGTTGGAAGCGGTGTGTTCAACTGTTGTGTTGGAGTCAATTGGTGTAGGTGCATCTTCAACAGTAGTTGTTGTAGCAGGTGTATCAGGTATAGGAATATTATCAGGTTGTGCAACGGAAACAGCGGATACACCAGGAGCACGTTCATCAATATCGTCACAGAACAGAGGAGCAAATAACCTTTCCATTTGTTGACGAGTTAGCTGAGGGCTTTCTTCAGCTGATGATGGGGGTTGAGGGAAGTTTAAACGGTTGTGACCGGGTTCTAAGCTGTTATACTCAGAAGCCATTTCCGTGAGTTCATCGAAATGAGCATGAATCGTTTCCATTACCTCCTTAGTACGACGATTCCAGATTCGGAAACCTTTAGAATTATCACAGTATCCAATAAAGACTCCAATATCAGCTTTTGCTTTGAGCTTTCCAAAATCATCACGATCATTATTCGGATAGCAAAGGGATCCAAATACATGAAAGTGTTTGAGGTTCGGTTTATAGTTGTGAACAAGCTCAAAAGGTGTTTTGTTGTGGCGTTTTGTGATCATAGAACGGTTTTGAGTATAGCATGCAGTAGATACAGCTTCTGCCCATAAGTAATCTGGAAGTTTAGCATTGATTAACATTGTTCTTGCAGCTTCCACTAACGTTCGGTTTCGTCTTTCAACAACTCCGTTTTGTTCAGGTGTCCGTGCAATAGATGTTTGATGCTGAATTCCCACTTTCTCATAAAATTCACGAAGGGTTTTGTTAACAAATTCAGTTCCTTTGTCTGTCCGAATAATCCTGACGGTGTTTCGGAGCTGAACCTGTATCTTTGTGAGAAAGGTGATGATCATTTGTGGAGCTTGGTCTTTGCTACGAAGGAAATAGACCCAAGTCCATCGTGAGTAGTCATCAACAATTACTAAGATGTAGCGTTTGCCGTTGATCGTTTGCACACGCATCGGGCCACACAAATCCATGTGAAGAAGATGAAGCACATGCTGAGAGCTGTGTTCCACCTTGGAAGGAAAATGAGTACGAGTGCTTTTCCCTTGTTCACATGCTGAGCAAAGGTGATCTTTTGAATACCGGAATCGTGGGAGTCCTTCAACTAGTTTGTGTCGAGCAAGGTTGGTGATGGTTTGAAAGTTTAGATGTGAGAGACGACGGTGCCATAGCCAAGATTTTGTTGATGTTGCCTTAGAAAGTAAGCAGATGGGAGATGAAGCAACCATGTCTTGCATAGAGATAGTGTAGAGACTAGAATTACGCGAGCCAGACATAAGGTCGTTTCCTTGTAGATCACGAATGAAACAAGTTTTCTCCCTGAAAGCGACCTCCAAATCTCCATCACAAAATTGACCTACTGAAAACAGATTGTGACCGAGGCCTTCCACATAGTAAACCCTGCTGATTTCGATGTTCCCATTAATATAATCTCCGTAGCCCATGATGGCTGCGAAGTGATCGTTCCCGAATCTGACAGTGCCAATGAACTTTGCAATAAAGTTTGATAACAGTTTAAGATTGCCTGTCATGTGTCGGGAACATCCGCTATCAACAATCCAGAGAATGATCTGTATCACCTGCATTACACACAGACGACACAGATGGAATAGAAGTAGATGTGGAACCCGAAATGTTAGAGGGTTCCGAAGCAGGTACATTAGACATACACACATTGATAAGTTTAGGCATCCATTTAAATCCAAGTGTGTTATATATCCATTTCTGCCATCTATAACTACTCTTTGCTTTAGTCTTAGTGAAAGCACTAGATGATACTACATTCTTAGGAGGTGTAATGGGAGCTACTGTGATAGCAATGGTTGCCTTAGAATCTAAAGAAGGTGGTTTACCAAGCACAGACTTAGAATGATTAGTGGGCCTAGAGGTATTCCGATTCTTAGGATTCCGTAATCTAGAGATTATAGCTTTAGCAACACATTTGTCATGACAATCAGAATTCATACTCTTTTGACAAATATCACAAGGTGCATCAGACTGAATATCAAAGGTACTTAACGGTTTAGCATTCGTTACATCACTATTTCTATTACATTTGCCAGACGCAACATCTATAGTGGAAGTAACATGAGTTTTATTCAGAGTCCTAGGGTGTTCTTCTACTTTAGCATTCCTTATTGATCTTTTCTTAGGTCGCAACTTCCTATTCTTCGTTTGAGTGCTCCTAGGCTGTGAAGTGCGGACGTTTGGAAAAGATGCAACTATTCCTGTTTCAGTAGAGGGAAACACATTAGCAACTTGTGATTTGGCAGTGGGAATTCTAGGTTCACGATTACTAAGTGTGACTGGTGCTAATCTCTTAATCACAGTAGGCGGGAGTTGTTCATACTTTCCTAACATTTCCCGTAACTTAGAGATGGTGTGAATCAGATCTTGATTTTCAGAACGAAGATTACCAGCAAAATTCATGACTTCTCTAGTGTGAGCCAGATAGTGATCAAGTTCATTAGATGCTTCATCTCGAGTCTTTTTGAGTAAATCAAATATGACACCATATTCCTGTTTAACTTTTAAAAGTTCTTGTTCATATTTTGAGATTTGACTTTTCAAAGACACGTTTTGATCATCCAGATGCTCAATTTTAGTATCAGAAGATTTTGCACTCAATTGAGCGATTTTCTTTTGAAAACTAAGTTGATGGTTGTGAATATCTTTTTCACACCAATGTAGACGTCGTTTTGCATTGTAAATTTCCGTGTGTAATCGTTTATTTTCAGCTTTTAAAGACTCGATCTGAAGCACATTATCGGTGTTTTCAACAGTAACAACAGTGTCAACAGTATCAGCAGAGATATGATCAGATGCATATGGCAACGAATAGAATAGCACAACATTATGGATATCAGCACAGATAACATCTTCCAAGAGTCGATCAACATCTTTTCTCAACAGTTTCTTTTTGCGTTTTGTGTTAGTAATAGATGTTTCTGTTTTCTCGAAAACGTTTTTCATTACCCCAAGTTCCTTATGAAAATCCTTTTCCCAGGCAATTGCACAACTTTTCAAGTTTTTAACATTAGGTAAAAGATTTTTCTGAAAAATGTCTCTTTGTTCTCGCGCCAGAGGCGATTGAAAATGTTCAACTTTTATTTCAGATCGATATTCTATCTCATGTTGTAAAATTTTGAGGTCAGCCATGAAAATGTCAAAATATCGAAGAATTTTTCGATTTTCAGGTTGTGAGTTTACTTCGCTAATGGAAGGTAAAGGACCATAAGTTTGTGCAAAGACTGTTTTGGGATTAACAATAGAAGACTCGGGTGTTTTGATGATAAACCTTGGTGTGTTAGAAGAATCTGTTGGTGTGACGAAAGTGACCGCGTTTTTATAATTAAAAGGTTTGTTGTAAACAACGGTTTTTAATTTTGATCGACTCTCGTCTTCTGCATCTAATTCCTCTTGACGATGATATTCAACAACACTCATGACAGTATTATCAATTTTGTATTGTGCACTGGAAACTTCAGGAGTTGGTTTGAATGTTTTTAGTGAAAGCTTTGGTTTGTAATCAGCTAGATTTTTTCCATATCCATTAGGATTAGGTTTTAAGGTAAACTTTTCAATAGCTGTTACGGATTCACCATGTTTGTAAACAACAGTTTTAAACTCTTTAAGTTTGTTTTGCAAACCGAGAATTTCTGCAAGAAGGTCATCTACCCGATTCGTTGAATGCTTTTTGTATGCGGAGAACTGTTTTTGACAATTTAACAACTCAGCCTTAGCATTTTGATTTTCCAAGGTGAGAGCGTTAATTTGCTTTTTATGTTCATGTTTCAGTTGTTCTAATTCGGACAATAAAGCATTCTTCGAGGCGGCTAGATCACGCATCTGTCTCTCTAAATATTTTTCGTTTTGATGAGATTTTGCAAAAGCGGCTTCAAAACCTTTTTCACGGTTTTCTTGAGTTTTGAAAAAGTTGAGTTGCATTTGTAAACATTCAAAATCCTTGGTTAACAGTGCATTTTTGCTTTTTAAGGATTGATTTAATGCATAACATTCCTCCATTTTGATTTTATGGTCTTGAATTAACCGAGCAAAATCCGGGTGAGGCAACAGATCATCTTGTTCAACGTGAGTCTCAACATGATCATTCTTTAGATCCTCAAGTACGACCACGGAGTCAATTTGATTATCAAAGGAGACCATAAGGTCATCTTGATCGTCAAATGTAACTACAGGGTTAACTTGAAAATCATCAGAAGAAGATGTAGAAGACTCATTTTGAACAGTCTGATCCGTGCCGGATTCAGATATTGGCGGAGATATTAGTTCAGATATGATGATGGTTTGTTCGGGTACCTGAGACAAGCCATCAGTGTCATACACTGGGCCTGAATCACTCATGTGTAGCTCATGCATATTAGCCATCAACATAACAGCTGCATTAGCCTGCAAGTCCTCCATATCATCATCTGAGTCTGCATCTGCCATAAAGCTCTGTTCTTTGTTTGTGAGAGATCCACCGGCTTCATCCTTAAGAGCCAAAAGTAAGGCCTCTTTGAAATAAGCACTGCCCCTAGTCCTTGGCTTTGGGCATGCATTAGCCAGGTGTCCCTTCTCATTGCAGTTGTAGCATCGAAGACCATTTAACCGATTCTGAGCATTTCCCTGTTCCACCACTTGAGCTCTGTTGTTATTCCTACCCACAGCATTAAACCCTTGACCACCGCTCATCTGACGACCATAATCACGATTCTGAACTTCAACACGTCCATTGTTCACAACAGCTTGAGTCCGTGTGTTAGATGAGGAACGAAGACGATTGTTGGATTTGTTGGTGTAACGGCCAAAAGCATTAGCAATCATCACAAATCCTTGTTGCAATGCTTCGAATGGATCGATTTCCTCAGTAGCTTCACTGACATATGCTTGAGCATTGTTGCTGTATGGGACCAATTGATTTTGTTGAGGTTGAGGTTGTTGCTGTGAAGGTGTGTTGGAAGCAGTTGGTTGAGTTGCTGGTTGAGAGGGATAATTCTGTTGAGCATACAAGGCAAGTTGTTGATTGTCCGGTTGTGATTGTTTAGCAATTTGAGCACGAAGAATCCGTTCCCGATCAACTTCCTTCTCATGAGGCTTCAAGTAATCGTACAACAATCCATAAGTAGAATGATGCATATTCTTCGCTTGACGGAGAAAAATGACATACTTCTCCCATTCTGGACCAAGACTACTCAGGAACTTAGTATTCACTGCTATTCTTGGCATGATGATGTTGTGTTTATCCAAATCATTGATGATGTCTGAAAATCGGTGATGATATGACTCAAGTGTCTCTCCAGGTTCAATCATGAAGTGTTCATACGCCAAGTAAATTTTGGATTCCAAATCCTCCTGATTGAGTACAGATCCTTCCATAAGAAGACGAATATGATCCCACATTTTTTGTGCAGTCTTTTGAGCATCAACACTACGAAGAATTGGGTTTGGTAATCCTAAGAGGATGTATTCCATTGCAAGTTCATCAGCTTCATAGTGTAGAAGTTCTGTAGCATTTAGATCTGCAACAGTAGCAATGTTGATTTGTTCATCTCTTGGTGGAACAGCAGTTGGATCTCCGGGTATAGTGACAGTAGGCATCTCAAATGGACCTTCTAAGATAACCTTCTTTAAGAACTTTCCGTGTGGCTTCTTCAGATCACAGAACCTAAAGAACCTTATCACCCATTGATCGTAGTTTCCTGGAGTGAGCATTGGAGGTCTATCAAGTGATCCAGCTTCATGAATTGATTGTTGGCTGCTTAAAGCTTCACACATCTTAGCAAACCAAGTGGGTTCCTTCATAGTTGTCCGTGATGGATGTTGATTGAAATCAGTTGTGTAGGGTTGAACTTGAATGCTTGGTTGTGGTTGAACCATTTGTGGTTGTGGAATTGCACCAAGTTGTTGAGTATGTTGCTGATTAAATTGTTGTTGATAAATTGCTTGTTGTTGATTCCATTGTTGATGTTGTGGAGTTAATTGTTGTTGTTGTTGATTATAAGTGTGAGGGAAATAGTTAGAGTATGGTGGTTGAGACATGAAGATAAACTTGTGAAGTAAGAATGGATCTTTGTAGTCGAATGAACCTTTGTTGATGAAGTATCCTTAGGCGTAGAAATGACAAGAACCAAGTAGCACTTATGCGTAAAAACACCAAAAGTTACGCGTAACAAGAATAGTTACGCGTAGTATTTAGCTTACGCGTAAGCAGGAAAAAAGACTAATGTTATGCGTAAACAGTAAGTTAGGCGTAGAAAGTTAGGCGTAGGATTACCTTATGCGTAGGACTAAGTCTACGCGTAAGATGAATCTTAAGCGTAAGATTTTCTACGCGTAAGCTTTATGCTTAAGCGTAAGATTAGGGTTTTATCCCAAGTGATCTTTTACACTTCACAGTGCAAAAGATATCCAAAGTCGACGTATTTTCAGACTTATCCAAGTAAGAAAACACGGAATAAACCAGAAAATTGAAGATCAAACCAAGGAAAGTCTTACGCGTAATTTTAGGGTTTTGTTACGCGTAAGATTACTCGTAACTTTGATTCTATTCAAATGTGTTTCTAAACCAGTTTTTTGTGTTGAAATAGCTTCAATAACACCAAAATAACACAAAAGTGTGAAACTTGATGATCCAAAGCACTTAAAACAGTTACGCGTAGGATAACACTTGCGTACAAAAACGAGCTTAAAAAACAAGGAAAAACACGTAAAGTTCCAAACTTTTTGCCAAAAACCAATAGTTTAACACCTAATAACGTTGAAAGTACAAGAATCTTGGATTCAAAAGTGTAAAAAATTAGTTTTTAAGCGTACCAAAGATTATGTTATCTTTACGCGTAAACCCAAACCAAAAACTTCAAAAACAAACGAGTACACCCAACTATTTGGCGATTGATACCACTGTTAGGTCACTAGTTTTACAACACAAGCTTATGAGAGAAGAGATAAGGCGATTGAACAAGTAAACCAAACACACACACACAAATATACTCGACCGGTTATGCGTAGAGTGTAGTGAAAGAGAAAACTTGAACAACCAACCCTCAAATGAGGGTTTACAATAGTTTATATAGGCAAGGAGCTAGGGCAACACTCCCTCTCCTTCCCTATTCCTTATTGGGCTTGGGCCTCAGCTTATGGGCCTTCTACATAAGCTGGACCTTAAACAAACATAAAGGCCAGAATAAAGCTACCTATTACATATGAAATATAAATACTTGAAATACTGTTTAGGAGTGATTCCAACAAAATCATTCTCTTAGTTTTAGAGATTTATAGATCATCTCTTGTATGTTTTTATTGAATGAGATTACATGTTATGTACCATATTGTCTTGAGAGTATGTTTGTTACCTTAATACATATCTCATTTTGATGTTAACATCATTTGCTACATCACCATTGCTGTATTTTGTTTACAGTCAGACGGATCCCTCTATTTTGCCTAGAAACTAACATCTTGCTTGAAGTCGAGCAAGCTCAAGTCCATGAGTTGCCATGCTTTGTCATCATCAAGACTACTGTGGTTCTCTTGTTGATAGTTCTTTCTTCCTCCCTAGAAGTGTTGTGTCAAAGGCATTAGCAATGTTGCAAAAATCGTGAATCGGTAGTCGGGCGGTCGACCACCCTGCAGCGAGTAATCGGTCAAGTCGGGATTAATCGGTGATTAATCGGATTGGCATTTCTTGCAATGTTTTGGTATTTCTGGAGACCAAACTAAAAATCTTAACCGATTCTAAGCCTGCTATGTTTCCAAACCTCAATAAAAGGCTCCAATTCTGATTATGATGCCCATTGTGCGTTATAAGTGAAATATACGATCCCCAAATTAAGTATAATGCCTAAATTATTGTTATTTTTAAAATGACCGATTTGCCCTATTCGGCCGATTTTTTACCAATTCGGCCGATTTTGACCGATTCGGCCAAAATTTTGACTGCTTAGTGTCGATTTTTATCCTAGGTCGATTTTTCGACCGATTTTCAAAAATCGACAAGGTACTCGGCCGATTAACGATTAATCGGCGATTAATCGGCCGAGTTGACCGATTTTTGCAACATGGGGCATTAGTGAAGGATGCCGAAAGAGTCAAGATGAAGGCATTAGTGAAAGAAGCTTAACGTCCGTGTCAAAGACATTAGTGAAGGATGCCAAAAGAGTCAAAACGAAGGCATTAGTAAAAGGTTCCGAACGTCCGTGTCAAAGGCATTATTGAAGGATGCCTAAAAGGGTCAAGTCAAAGGCATTAGTGAAGGATGCCAAGGGTGTACAATCGATATGGGGTATCGATGTACAAATAGAGATAGGTTGTATCCAAGGATATTGATATCCTTGATGATGTTGTAATAAGGAGTGGGTCTCCTTTGGGATAGGTGTTGTGTAGTGTTGGGTAGTAATTCCTCCTTTGTAATGGAACTCGGTATCTAACCTTGTACTGGATAAAGTGTAGGTGACGTTGTGATAGGTGTGGTTCTACCTTGTGGAAGAACCCGGTGTCTAGCCTTGTACTGGAAAAAGAGTAGGCAGCGTTGTGAAGGCTTCTTCGCTATAAGGAATTGTGTCGTGTAGTGATTACGAACTCTCGAGTAGGTGACTCGGGGAGTGGAGTAGGGCAAGGAAGGTGTCCTTGTAGCTGAACCACTATAAACACTTGTGTCATGGTTATGTGTTTCTTACTCTTTATCTATCCATTACACATTTATATATCTATCTATCAATGTCCAACATACACATCCAAATAGATTGAAATAAGTCGATCTAAATATTTTAAAATGAAGTTTAATCAGTAAAAATATTCAACCCCCCTTCTAGTTTTCCACAATGATGATGATCAAGGCGTAGTAAATCATTATTGCATCGTCTTCACTTCTTCTTTCGGAGATGAGTGATGATTTAGATTAGAGAATATATGAGATGAAATACTATTCTTGATGATCTGAAGAGTGTGAGAATCTATGAAGAGAGGCTTTTTAAAGGTTTGATTTGGTGCAACAAATAATTTATATATATATGACACTTAGGTAAGACACACCATTTAAAAAGTTTAAAAAAGGAATCATGTATAAGGAAAAAAAACATATAAATCACCATTTTAACCATATTCAACTGACACGTTTTAAAACGCTATTTTAAATAAGAAAACATACCTTTGAAATATTTTCTTAGATGGTTTTTGAAACCATAGACGCGAAATACTTCATGATCTTTTAAAATTCCTGCAAGCTTTTTGAAAAAAGCAAGCTGACAGCTCTTTAGGTTCTTCTTTGTTTGCAAACTTCATTTTTCCTTAAATAGGACAAAGTATTCGAAGAAACCTAACATGGAGCTTTCTTAAGAAGAATTTGTTAGAATTGTTTAGAAGATATAATAGGTAATAATGAAGCTATCATTATCCAAACTTTGAAGTTTTATCATTTTTGTAAAAATATATTTGATGTTAGTTTTTACTTTTTACAAAGATTTTCTTTCTTTGTAGTTTTCAAACATTCACGGATCGTTTCAAGTTTTTAAAGTACAATATACCCTAAGAAACTTGGTAACGAAACTCTGATGCCAATTATAGAAAACTAGAATGGGTGGTTGAATAGTTTAACCGATTGAAACTTTGTTTTAATAATTTTATATCGTCTTATTTCAATCTATTTTGGTGTGTTGGATATTGATAATTAGAAGTGATTAAATTATACTACGAGATAGAGAAAGAAAGACACAACCGTAAATACCGGGTTCTTCCACAAGGTAGATGTGACAACTGGTAAATTTTCGAAAAAAAATTTCCATACCACATCATGCTTGTGTCATTGTTTTGGTAATCTTGGAACATTTTCAAAACTTGGATTAGTTGAGAACAGAGTAGTCATCTCGGATTGTGTGAGATGTTAGCACAACGCGAACCGGCACGAGATATATATATATATATATATATATATATATATATATATATATATATATATATATATATATATATATATATATATATATATATATATATATATATATATATATATATATGGTCTTATCGAGAATAGTCGCATTTATAGTCATTTCGTATGGAAAACAATTTTAAGACTAACGGCGTAACTTTCGTAAATTTTCGACAACGTATAAGGGTCGAAACAAGCTCGAGAAGAGTTATCGTGAAAGTTTGGAGAAATGGCGCAACCGGCCGCTCGAGATAAATACCAAACGCACCCTTAATTTTGGAATATGACACCCTTGGTCCCTCCCGGGGTATAACCCCCTCCCCCCTACACACACTCTCATTTTTTTACACACACATATCTCTCTCTCTCTCCTCTCTCTAAATTTCCGGCGACCGGAACCCTCCACCGCCGTCTTCTCCGGCCACTTTTTCGGCCACCCACCACCGGAGATTTACACCACCCATACCATTTGATAGATCGTGAAAAGGTGATTGTTTTGGCATAGGGTACACGCTGTAACTTTCACCGACGCGCCCTAGATCTAATTTTTTAACTTCGGCCTTTTTGAGTATTTATCTTGCATGTGTTACCGTGGCTTCCCACGCGTAAACCCATGTTCAGTTTGTGTTATTTCGATTGTTAAGCATTTATTTCATGGTTTTTTGGCTTGAGTCCTTGTGGAACAAATGTGTCTTGGCAATGTTGGGTAGTCTTTTGGGTCGTACACCATTCGGTGGTGATGTTTTCGTTGGTTGTTCGAGTAACCAACACGGTAACCAAGGTTACTGTACCTCGGTGTGGAGTGGTTTTTGGTGTTGAGAGTCTTACAAGACTCCTTGGGTGAAATATTTGTTGTGGTGATGTTGTTGTTGTTTGTTTTGGCTGCGATCGTGTGACCATCGCCGCCACCACCCTCTAGTGGTGGTTCAGATGAGGTAATATTTTATTGATATCTTGAGTTGGTTTTGAGACCGGGACACAGTCGTGTCACGGCATGGCTCGTGTTAAGGTATCCACAGCCGAGGGTAACCTCGGCAAGGCGGTTATCACATGAATGGGATTCTTGAGACCGAGACTATGTGGTCTCGGCAAGCGTGGCAGATTTGGTACTCGGATAGTTGGGCTCACTTCGATCAATCATTTGACATTATGAATTTAAAAAGTATCCAACTTGAATAATAAAAACAGAAAAATAATAATAACACTAATAATGATAAATGTGTAAGCCGTTATGATAATGTCGTGGAGTTGAGTCGTGATAATTTGAGCACTTCGTGAGTCATCCGAGACCTCATGGTTCGGATTGACCACGAGTAGCCGATATGGACTATTTGAGTATGTGGACATTGTGGACTATATTACTATTATACTATGACCAGAAATAGATACTTGACTTGGGAAACGGTCTTGGGATTAGATGGGCTCGAGTCAATTAGCATTGACTCGAGAAGGGTTGACTCGAAATGATAGGTCGAATGAGTTAAATATACTATGTTTTGGAAACCATGAATATTAAATTATACAATTAAACGATAGTTTAATTGTATAAGTTTGATAAACTTTTCTTAAAAAGAAATAATAAAGTAATACATTTCGAGACACGAGACCCAGGTTTTCTCTTTAAAGAAGCTTAGTGTGAATTTGATCGCAGGTTGGTTAAAGTTAATAAAGTTCTACTAACATAGTTGTTTCCCGATAAGTAAGTGAAGAGAAGGTTATTAATTGGAACCCATCCTAAGGTCTTTACGTGCAACCCTTCTGGATTTACTTTGAATTAATAAACGAGACGAAGGGAACGCCAATTTTATTAAGTTGACGAGCCTAATAAGACTTGACGAATCCTTCGAGCACTTTATTAACACTTGGTTTAATCTATTAGACCCGACCACTTTATGACTTATATGGCACACATATCCTTGTTTGTTATAGTCGCGTGAGTTTGTGTAAGTTGGATGTCGAATGGGTCGAACTTCGTGTAATGTTGTTATTCGTGTGCGTTATTTGAGTCGTTGTTCCACAAGCGACGAGGCCAAGTGTTCCATTCTATCGTGTTACTTCAACCTACAAGAATATTTACGTTTCATGCGACTTTATTGTTGGCGACTTCGTGAGGATCGATACTGAGTCACGTCTTTTTGTTATTTTAGGTTGAGCCGAGTCCGCTATGTTGTGATATTTCTCGTTGTCGTACTATTCTCTTCTAGAGTGATTGTTTGTGCATTTCCTTGCTGAGGTGAGTTTCATAGCCCCATTTTTATCTCTGTTTTTAACTAAATTGGGGTGAGAAATCATGCTACTCTTTTGGACCTTCTTAAACTCACTTTATTTGCTTATGCGCTGACTAGCTTAGATAGATGTGTGGTAGTTGTTGACTTAGACTAGGGTAGCATTTCGATGCTATAACGCGATGCCTAGCTAAGAATAGATATCTACTCCGATCTATACCAGGGTAGCTTGTATTCTAGGCCTTGCTACGACCGTGCTGGCTAGAGTCGCTTAGGGCCCCCGTTGTGATTTGGTTTGTGAATGATATGTGATTGGTGTGTTATTGTGTATCTATCTTAGTCTCGCATAGCAAATAAACTCTTACAGGTCTACTATTGAATTTGTACTTAAGCCTATGAACTCACCAGCTTTATGCTGACCCTTTTAGCATATTTTTCTCAGGTAATTAATGCAAAATCTTGGGTAATATTTGGGGAGGCGTTTGGCAGAGAACCAAGTCTACGTCGCCTATACTTTATCCGGTACAAGGCTAGATACCTGGTTCTTCCACAAGGTAGAACCATACCTATGTCGTCTACACTTTATCCGGTACAATGGAAGAACTAATCCAAGTACCACTAGCTAACACACCACATCTATGACATACTTGAGAGCAACCAACAACAAGAGATACTTATGTGATTTTGTGATGATGATGAAGTCTAGCAACCCATGTATTCGAGCTTACAAGTCTTCTATGCTAAACGTCATGATCTCGCCTTTAAGAGGAACCTAGAGAATCACTAAGACAAAGCTACATAGATGATCTTTAGATCAGAGGTTAGAGAGGTATTAATATATAGAGAATATATATCTAAAAGTGGTGAGAAGAAATGAGGAAATGGTCAACTATTTATAGGTAAATTGTCCTCTTATCAGCCGGATCCACCAGATCCTTTCCTAAAGGGATCCAGCCAGTATAATCCAAGAGATCCAACTATCTATCTGATAATACCAGTCCGTATTTTGGGTTACAACTCGAGGTTTTGGGTTATGGTCCATGGGTCATGTGATGTCATGTGTGATTTAATAGACATCTTGGATCATGGGTTATGGACTTTGGGTCATGGGTTATGAACTTTGGGTCATGGGTCATGGATTATACCCATTTTGATGTCATGCATATGGTCCATGGGTTTTGAGTCAAGGTACATGGGTCATAAGTTTTGGGCATGGGTTTTGGGTTATTGATAGTCCAACTTATTTATATTACATGTTACATTTAACTAGTATGTATTTTTATAAAAAAGTAAGTAACCAAAGTTGTTTATAAGTGTTTTATAAAAATGGTTTTGGTTTTATGTAAAGTATTTAACTAAACATGTTTGATTGTTTATTTTTTGGTGAAATGAGTTAGTAAACTATTGTCTCAAAACTTTATGTATTTTATTTATCTCGTTAAAATGTTTTTACGGTTGTTATCGATAAAAAAATAAGATCGTAAAATATAAATAAACGTTTGTACGGTTTATTTGTATTAATAGGTAGGTTTGTGTATAAGTGTGAGAAGTAAATAAGTTGGTTCGTTGTTAGAAGGTGAAGTGCTTTACTAACAAGGAACAACTACATCCTCAATCACAATTTAGTAATTTGAAACTTGGTTTAGAGGCATAAATGACAATGCAAATGCTACAAACACCCCTTCCAATTCCAAACCCCCTAAACTGCAAATACAAATGCTACAAACTACAAATGCTAACTGCAAATGCAAACAAAATTTTTAAAATTTCCAAACACAATTTGGTTACTCATTTTTTTTGTATATGTTGACTTTTAAAAGTCAAAATAGGTAAATCCAAACACCCCCTAAACTGCAAATGCAAAAGCCTAAACTAAAAATGCAAAGAGAAATTTTCCAAAATAAGCCAAAAAGTCATGCATGATCCATTACATGGTCATTTTTTTGTGCCTTTTCCCATTTTGGTCATGCTTGAGTGCTCAACTGCTCGACTCCACCCAAAATTTGACACGTGTCAGTCTTTTGTATTTTTTTCAGAAAAGTACATAAGAATGACACGTGTCAAAATTTGGGTGGAGTCGAGCAGTTGACCAGTCAAAGTCGAGCAGTTGAGCAGTCAAAGGAATGACATGTGTCAAAATTTGATTGAAGTCGAGCAGTTGAGCAGTCGAGCATGACCAAAATGAGAAAAGGCCCAAAAAATGACTATGTAATGGATCATGCATGACTTTTTGGCTTATTTTGGGAATTTTCTCAAATGCAAATACCACAAACTGCAAATTGCAAATGACTAGTTAAAGCTCATCCCAGAACCGGTTGGAACCAGAACTGGACCCGATAGATCCGGGAACCAAATTTTGTGAAACTAGGAACTGAGAACCGAACTGAATATAGTTTTTGGTTCCGGTTCTTTGGGTCTACCCAACTAGGAACCGATTTTCTAAATAATAAAATAAAAACCTTATGAACTAATGAATTAGGATAATAAAAAACAAAAAATATTTGATTTTTTTAGCGTTTGCAACCATTTGTGTTTAAACCAATAATGTTTAACAAATGCATCAACTCAAACAAACAATCATTTTACAGTTTCACACTGTCTAAATGTTAAACAAAACAATGACACATAACAATCCGAAAAACAAAATAAAATAACTTCAAACTTTGTCCAACCAAATAACTAAAACCGTTTTATAGTTCCACCGTTGGTTTTCCTTTATCTCTTCCGATTAGTTTCTCTACTTACTCTTCCATATCTTTCACAATCACATCGTCTTTAATAGGAAGAGCAAAAGAACAAGAGAACCAAACCGAAAGTGAGTGGCGATTTTGTTAGATACAACCAAAAAGTGTCACTGACTTGCTCATGGTTTTAGAAACAAATTTATTACATGAAATGTTTTAAGTATGGGAAGTAAAGAAATTTATATTTTTAAAGAATTGGGTATTCAGTTCCGGAACCAAGAATCGGTGGACCCGAACCTAACCGACCCAAGAATCGAAAAATTTCAAACTCAAGAACCAGAACCGGAACCATCGGGTCTGGATCCGGTTCGGTTCTTATCGATTCCAGGCCGGTTCTCGGTTCCGGTCCGGTTCTTTGGTTCTTTTGCTCATCGTTAGTTTAAATAGCCCAGTTAAATTAAGAATATATAAGACAAAAGAAGATAATCAATATTACATATCCCATTACATAAAGATGTCTTAAAATGCTAATCTAAAGATGTATTAAAAGATCCAATTACATATGAAAAGACAACATAAAACATGGACCATTACCCTACATTTAGTTTCTCTTTTTGCAATGGAATAAACAACAGTTAGAACCTCTTCTTTCAACTTTGCACTTAGGCCAAGTACGCAGCCTGCTACACTCAGAGGCCTTACCTTCCTCTGCTTACAATCAGAGGCCTTCCCTTCCTCTTCAACTCTCCAACCAGTACTGGTACCCTCAGTTGGCCTTCCCTTCCTCTGTTACCCTCAGCTTCCCACTTTGATCTTCATGTCTTAGAAGCAATACTGCTACCCTGTACTTTTTCCTTGTTGTTTATGTCCTTTTTCCTTTATAGGAATCATCATCAGCTTCACTGTCAGTTGATGACGCAGATAGAGTGTCATCATCTGATGCCACTGATAGAGTATCGTCATCTGATGACACTAATAGAGTGTCATCATTAGTGGTACAATTACCGAAAGCCAAAATATCACTATTTGATGACACATAAAGAGCGTCATCATCAGATATTATGATCATTTCAGTTGATTTGCCTTAGGATTTGATATCTACAAAGATTATACAAGAAAGGCAAGCTCTAATATTCACTTTCAAAAACAATATTTACATCATAAGCATCTATAAGGGAGAAAGACATTCCAAACACCCCTTTAAGAGCTTGAATACTTTTACCTTTATTCTCTATCATCTCCTTTTTTATCCTCATAATCATCAAAAAAACCTCATTTATATTTTCATCTGTCATGGTCTCGTATCCCCCATATTTTGCTTTCAGCTCATCGACTAATTCATCAGTGATCTTCACTTTTTCCCATACTTGTTTATCATCCACACACTCCTCTACAATCGCTTTTCCCTTTCCCTTTTCCTCTATAAAGATAGCCAAAATGAAATAAATAAGAGATTATTTGGAAGTAACTACTAAATTTGATCACTTATACATAATGAAACATGAAACATAACACAAGCAATTTCCAATAGTATTTACATCATAATATCTTGAATACTTTTATCTTTATTCCCTGTGATTTCCTTATTTGTCCTTTTAAACACATCTTCAACAATTGTGATCCTGTTATCCAAGTCATCTAAAATCTCATTCATATTTTCATGTGTGATTTTTTATATCCCCGATATTTTGGTAGTTCTCTCTTTCCCTTGTCATCTATAAAGATAACCAAAATGAAGTAAATAAGAGGTGGTTTTACAGTGAACAAAGTATTTTGATTTTCAACTACTAAATGTGATCACTTATACAGATTGAAACATGAAACATAATACAGCCAACCATTCACCTATAAGAAAACAAAGCAAAACAGATAGAGGGACACCTTCCCAAAACCATAATGCATAAAAAAACACATTAGTACAACAGACTACAATTAGCAAAATCAAACTAAGCCAATTTAAAACACATTAGTACAAGGCGTTAAATATTATCAAGTTTGCATAATAAGAGTTATTGATATCATATGACTACATCATTAAGCCAATTTGATATCATATGACTACATCATTAAGCCTGACTGCAAGAGCAAAACGTTCTCTTGGCGAGTTAAAAATCACAGGCAAGCGAGATTATAACCAGCTTATAACTATGAAGTATGAAGAACATATTATAAAACACTTAGGGTTTATGTAGCCTAATCAAGCAATTAGGGTTTATGTTTGTGTCTGTTAGAGACGAACGCAATGGGTGCGGTTTATGTTTTAAGTTTGTGTCAGTTGTTAGGTGAAGAGAGACATAAAGGAACATTGTAAAATTAGAAGAATACGAAAAGAAAAAGTTGCCCCTTCCAGTTAACGAGAAAGGCTAACGGCCGTTAGGTCAAAGGGACCAGGCGTGCAATTAATAAAAAATGTTAGTACTAAAAGTACGATTTTTGAAGAAAAAAAGAACCAAATACACGAATCAGGCGCTGTTTGGGGTAACTTACTCTAAATGTTTATTTTATTTTTTTCTATTTTAATAAACAAATAAGAACACTAAATAAAGTGTTACTACAATTTAGTTGCAATAGATAGAGAGGGAAAAAAAGGGCAAATTCTCTAAATGCCCCAGTTGCCCAATCAATTTACCCCAAATGCCCCACTTTTTTTTCACTTTCCTTAATGCCCCATGGGCAACTGTATCATAAAATTGACAAGTGTCCATATCTTTGGGCCCACCTTGTACTAGTGTACTAGGTTAGTTCTTGGGCAACTGGGACCTACATTGTTGGGCAGTCTTTTTTTATTATAAAAAAGGTACATATATCTTAGGCAACTTGGTCTCACACATATGTACTTTTGGACAACTGATTAAGTAAAAAGTGTATTTTTTATATTTTTTATTGTATTGATATTTATTTCACATTTTTAAATACAAAATACAATTAATTACAAAATACATTTAAAGATTTACAGTTAAGTTTATACCATTAAACGCAAACACACACACAAAACTTCTTAAACTCAACACAGATCCATGAATCAAATCGATCATCACCCATCAACATCTCCATTTCCTCCGATCACCATCACCACAGATCCAAACCATCACCGATCTTCCTCCGATCACCACCACCACCTTCCTCCTCCACTTCCACCACCGCACTCCCACTCCCCATCTCCATCTCCAAGCCTCCCGCCGCCCACCAACTGAACATGACCACTGGAACAACAGGAATCCTTAGGGTATTTCTAGTTAGGGTGCCGTTGAACCAACATATTTTTGAAGACTAGTTTAAGTTGTTTCAATTCATTCACTTTGTGCTATTAAGTGGGAAACACATCCCTCGAAGTCATGTAAGTTGTTTCAATTCATTCAGACAATTTAACATTCAAGATACATGTTTCCTCTCATTGGTGAGAAAAAATGAAAGTAGCAATTTTGCGCCCATTAACCGAATGAAAAAATGCCTTTGGTTACTTCTGGGGTTGAAAAAGGAAATATGCGAGAGCTTGCCTTTGGTTCCATCTTTGTATGTGTGCATCGAGTTGATCTCTAGCTTCAGTGAGCTTATTTGTTTCTGTTCTTATATGAAGGTGTCCGAATTTCTTGAGTCTGGGAAATCATTCTTCAAGGATTTGAGTACTGAATTTGAAGAACGAGTGATAGCGTGAGTTTGGATATGGTATTTGAGATAATCTAAGGGGGTGTTTGTCTTAGCTTATTAAGTGGGCTTATGAGCTTTTGTAAATTCTAAAAAGCTCATAAGCCCACTTTTCTTTTTGGCTTATTAGCTTATCAAGCTAAGCTTCTGGCTTATATAAGGTCATAAGCTCAGTTTGATGTCTTATGAGCTTATTTAAATTCTGAAAAGCTCATAAGCCCACTTTTTTTGGCTTATTAGCTTATCAAGTTAAGCTTCTGGTTTATCTAAGGTCATAAGCTCAATTTGATGTCTTATGAGCTTTTCAAATTTCACATAAGCTGACAAACATCCCCTATTTATTCAAAACTGTTATATACTTATGATGAAATTTTATGCCAACAGAATACACAAGGAACAGATGGAAAAATGGCAAGAGGAAATCAAATAACTACGCTTCATTGATGCTTCAAATGAGGAGATCAACGTTGTCTTGCAAAATGCTCAGCAAGTACTTTACACTGTTCATAATGATCCCTGAAGGTAGATATTATATGAACTGTTTGCATCAATCTAGTCGTTCCTCTAGCTTGTTTTATTAAAAGGTGTTCGAGTATATAGTTATTACTTATTAGACTTTCAAACCTCAATTTACAAGTTTAAGTTGTAAGAAATAGACTATCCAGACTTGCATAATATCTTGATCATATAAGAGGAAAAAAACCATTTAGTGTAAAACATATTTAGCTGAAACAAAACAGTGTACATGGGTATTAGACGGATATTGTACTAGTATTATGCAGTCAAATTACATGGAACAGCTGTAGAGTTGACTATAGATGGTACCTATAGATACACTTGCAAATCAGAACACACAAAAGCCTTTGCAGTTTTTATATGTGCTCAATTTTGAATTTATATTTGTATGTTTGGGCATGGCTTCCATATTGCAACACAGGAAAAAGAATACATTTTATACTGGATCAACTGATCAAATGCAGGGATGTGCGTACACGTGAAGCTGGGATTCAAGTAAGCAATATTGATTATCTTCAAATATACGTGATTGAACATTGTTATTTTTTATTTTCTTCATCTAATATGTTACCTATGCTTCATTATATATAGGATATACACCACCAAATTAGGCCAGATGAGGTTCAGCTTGTTCGGCGAGATTATACTGCCAATGAAGGATGCGAAACTTTTCTTTCATATGAAGACACACGCCAGGTAATAGGAGGAACTTTTTGCATCCACCTCGAACTTCATTCACCTTGCCCTGCTGAACATAGAATAATTAGAAAATAATTATTTATCGTTTTCTTATCGTCGCCGTTATGTGATTTCTTGTCAATATGGAATTGTGGATGCTTTAGAGCCACTTGTGAGTAATATATTTAACCTTTTGATTTTAGATTGATGAGACCATGCACAATCTTGTAACCGGACTTATATTATCACCCTGTTGCTATAGATAGTGGATCATAAAGTGCATGTTATGGTATTCACTGCAAGATTTTAATTTAAGCAGGCGCTAAACAGTGACTGACGAGCCTTGTGCTCTTTTGAGGAAACGTTGCTTACTAAATTCGATAGCATCTATATTCTCCATTTGTTTTACATTCTAATTTTGCTGGATGCAGGATATTCTTGTTGGATTATTGCGTCTGCGAAGATGTGGTAAGAATGTAACATGCCCAGAACTTGCTGGAAAATGCTCCATTGTTCGTGAACTCCATGTTTATGGAACTGTTGTACCAGTACATGGTCGTGATGCTGATAAACTGCAACATCAGGTACTCCTAATTGTTTAGCTAAATTACTAATGCAATTTGATGGTTCATACAAGGATTTTTTTAGCTGCAAAAAACACTTTGCGTGATTTTCCTACGTGCATGTGTTTTCTGTCTTACAAATCACGTGCTCAACCCTTAGCCATTTTTATGTTATTCGAAGTTATAAGCTAACAAATCTTGAGTTAGAGGGGACTAGACGGGCGGGTTTAGTAATAAGTTACAGCGGGTGACTTTCATGTGCATGCTGGATTGGGCTAAGTGCTAACCCACTTACACTTTGTTGACCTTATTTTGTACCTCATAAATAATTAACGTATTAATATGTTTGCTGGTAGGTCTTAGTTAGCGTCAATGGTTATGCATGATCTTGTATACTACTGATAAGTCAATTATGACCAAGTAAATAAACAAAAAAATATATTTAAGTAACTATAAGAAATAAGAAAACAACAAACACACAATGGAGTCCACAAATAGTTTCAGATTTTCCTAAACCACTGCTAGTGTTACTAAACCACTGCTAGTATATTTTTGTAACCACTGCTACTTTATTTCATTTCACTGCTAGTGATACTAACCCACTGCTAGTATATTCTTGTAACCACTGCTACTTTATTTCGTTCCACTGCTAGTGTTACTAAACCACTCTGCTAGTATATTTTGGTAAACCACTGCTAGTATATTTTGGTAAACCACTGCTAGTGTTACTAAACCACTGCTAGTATATTTTGGTAAACCACTGCTAGTATATTTCGTTCCACTGCTAGTGTTACTAAACCACTTCATGTTTATGTTTTGCAGGATGCGGCTTCTCATCATGCTATTACTTTCTTATGACAGCAAGCCATCTTCCATACAGCAGAAATGGGTTTAAGTTCTTTACTACTGGTGGGCTTGGAAAAGGCGACATCAAAGACATCTTAGAGTGTGCTGCAAAGAAATACAATGGGTTTACACCAGAATCTTTGAAAGAGGCAGAAAGAAAAGCTTCATCATCAATCGGAACTGGTATCTTCATATCTATTCTTTCAATGTCAGTTGCAGCACTTGTTGAGATCAAACGACTTCACACCGCTGAGAAATATGGGTTAGTAGATGATCTAAATGCAACGATCCCAATGAAAGTATGGTGGTTATTACCTCAATATCTGCTAACAGGATCTGCTTATGTGTTTACAATGGTGGGTCTACAAGAGTTCTTTTATGATCAAGTTCTAAGTGAGTTAAGAAGCATAGGTCTAGCACTTTATCTCAGTATATTCGGCGTTGGTAGCTTCATAAGCAGTTTTCTAATCTCAGTAGTCGAGAAAGCCACAGGTGGAGATGGTAAGGATGGTTGGATTTCTGATAATTTGAACCGCGATCACCTTGATTAGTTCTATTGGCTTCTAGCAGGTATAAGTGCAGTTACTTTTGTAATCTAATTATATTTTTCGAAACATTACATATATAATCGAGCAAATACCCTCTGAAGATAAGATGGAAGTGATGATGAATATTTGTTATAAATTGTATCAATGTAGGGGACATATGTGAAACAATATAGTCGTCGTAGTAGTGTATTTTAGTATTTTGATTCAGGTTTTGGCTTGTAAGATAATATTTACACTGTCAAATGGAGAGTTTGTAGTGTTGTAATTTGTCGTATAAATGGTTTGATTTCATTGTTTTTTTCTTTTTCTTCTAAACTGTAAGAACCAAAGGAAATGACTTTTAAGCATTGCCGGACTCATTTAAATCCAATCACCAAATTTATACAAATTCAAGAAGAATGTATAGATGAACTCAAGTTAATCCAAGTTTTCCTTCAAGACCCACTTCAGTAAATGTTGTCTCGTACAAAACTTTCCTTTAACTTTGGACTTAAACTCTTTCTGAATATGGACTATGTCCACGTAACAGAAAGCTTGACTAAGCTACAAAAAGTAGTTTCTCTACCTTTCAATGTACACAGTTCTGGCCTCATAGCGAACACGTCAGAGTTGTCAATATAATTAGGAAAAATGGGTGGGTCGGGTACTCTGCTCGGTTTGATGTCAAAATGGGTCATTTTTGAAAAATGCAAAGATAGGTCACGGGTTGGGTTGGGTTGGGTTAACCCATTACTTTTCCCCTATATTTTCATTTGATTTAATAAACAACAAATACACACTCATGTACATTATAATTTAAATCGATAAGTAATCTACTTGTATTTTACGAAACATTACATATATAATCGAGCAAGTGGCTTCTGGAGCTTTAGTTGGAAGTGGTTGTGTAAACTTGTTATACTCTAAATAGTATCTGTATAGGCGACAAATATGAAACAATATAGCTGTCATAGTTATGGATTTCATTATTCTTATTCAAAGTTTTGGGATGTAGGGTATTAATAATGGTATAATACTGTGTAATGAACAGTTTCGCAATGGTGTAGTTGGTGGTGTAGGATTTTGTTTTAGTTATGCAAGTATGTTTCGTGTTTCAGAAATTGATCGATGGAATAGTATCGTATGACCCAATGATGAATACATAGAGAATTTTAGTTGAAAAACAGTTACTAATTCAATCAATAGGCGGTTCTTAACGAAAATTGATACTTGACAAGACTTTGAATGAACAACTTTGAGGACGGAAAATCACCATATCAACCTTTTGTTAGATTTAGTGTTGGGTGTCTTTGAAACTGAATAAGAGCCTATCTTATTCTAGTTCATCACCTACTGCCCAGGACAGGGCATATTTGCAGGGTCCAGTGAACTTAACAAGGCTGACCTTAAATTCTTAATCAACTTAACTTGGATACAAACGCAGTCACAGAAAATGTGGGAAAAAAATAAAAGTATGTGCGCACAATCCATTTATATATATCAAATTTCAAGTACATCAAATCCCAACTATTTTAGAACAAACCAAACAAACAACTCAAATCACAAAATCGATATCAATTCAAGAATAATATAGAGATGAAATATGAAGAAGCTTTTAGTCTTATGCTGCAATGGTCTTGAACCTGTATAATACCTTCTTCTTAGAGCTTTGGTTATGGAATTTAAGCTCCACTTTCCCTGCTTCTCCACATTTAAACCTTCCACTGATCAATGATTCATCGCCTGTAATTTTCCTCGACTTCTGAACAATAAGTGTGTATCCATCTTCTGCACTTGGCACAAATTCTGTACCATATGAGACTTCACATCCCACCACTCTTGCTTCCCATACCAATGTACATCCCCACATTCTTATTTAGAACATATTTCGAAAACAAAATAAAGGTGGCAATATACTTTTGTCTTAAGTACCTCAGAAGCGGGGAGCTCGATTGTGTGTTCAGAAGATGGCTTGATGATCTCCTCTATGATGCAATCACTAACGGTGAATTCTTGTTCGCCTTCCCTGCTAAGTCCGCCATATTGAACTGGTACTAGCTCAGGTGCAATGTATCTGAAAATTTATAAACTTGTTAGAAACTTTACAAGGATATATGTAAAAATTGATCATGAATTCAAATCCATATAGAACATACTTGAAGAGGATTTCAGTGGTCCTTGAAGGACCAGCAAACACAAGCATCTCTGCTATCCAGAAGGATCCTCAAGTAGGAGCTTTCTTCATACTTAGATGCTTCTCTGTTTCACAAATCGTATATATTAGGAGATTTTATTTATTAAAATGCCATTTGGGCTACTTTTAAGAGTCACCCCAGTTGAGATGTTTCCTTTAAGATCATCGATTTAACTCATTTGACCCGCTTGAGATTAAAAATAACCCGAGTGCCACTGCTAGCTTTAATCGATTCCACTGTCAAAATTCAGAATCTCGTTAAACAATCGCATACACTACCATAACATTTATTCGATTAGAATAGGTGATGGGTAATGAGGTCATTTCACCTGTTCCTCGGGTGAATTTCTCAATGAATGATCACAAGGGAAGACTCTGAGTGACGTAACTTTGAAGATTGGATACCCCAAATAAGTTCCAACAGTTTCACGATCCGTAACAACCAATAAATATGATCCTAAAATTATAACAAAAACATTTCAAGAGTCATGAAAACTACCACTATGTCAAAATCTTACAGACACAAGAACCATTAATTTCCAATAGTCCATAAATTGCAAAATCATCTACAAATTCATAATTTAATAGTTTATTGAATTCATTGCAAACTGTCAAAAAAAATCTTTACATAACATAAGAACTGTTAGCTTTCTAACTGTATAAGTAATCAAAGTAGCACTATTGTTAACTTTTAACTGTTTTACTAAACTAGCAATTACTTTATTCATTCAAAGTGCTTAAAATATCAAAAACGCGGCAAGAAGTTTTAACAAGCAAATCCGAAACACCCCCTTAACAGATTTACAAACATCTTTTTTATCAAAGATTTCATTCAATATCAATTGTGTATTTTATGCAACTTATAATTTAACAGTGGTTCAAACCATATAACCTGCTAATAGTTTTAGCATTCCAAGAACACCAAAAACAGTCTGAATCTTCGGAACACGAACCGATGAACAATGTGGAACTTCATCTACACAAACAAAACAATTAATAATCAGTCCAATCTAATCTGGTAAAAAACACTATATATAAAACCAATTAATGTGTATATAATTAAAAAGATCGATGATAAAAAGAAGAAACCAACAAGAGTCATGGAGCCAGTTTGATTGATGGTTTGGATCCGGGTAGCAGTGGGGAGAGGATGTGTTTGAATGTGAAGTGTGTGTAACAAGTGTGTGTGTAAATCTATACGTATTATATATTTGAATGTATATAGTGTATAAAAAATATAAAATGTATTTTTTAATTAAATGTATTTTGTATTTAAAAATATGAAATAAATATCAATACAATAAAAAATACGTAGTATAAAAAATACACTTTTTACTTAATCAGTTGCCCAAAAGTATATATGTGTGGGACCAAGTTGCCCAAGATATATGTACTTTTTTTATAATAGAAAAAGACTTTATTTTTTTACTAAAAGACAAAAATATGTCAGTTGCCCAACAATGTAGGTCCCAGTTGCCCAAGAACTAACCTAGTACACTAGTACAAGGTGGGCTCAAAGATATGGACACTTGTCAATTTTATGATACAGTTGCCCATGAGAGAGTTGCCCATGGGGCATTAAGGGAAGTGAAAAAAAAAAGTGGGGCATTTGGGTTAAATTGCTTGGGCAACTGGAGCATTTAGATAATTTGCCAAAAAAAAAGGGAAAATTCTCAAAATGCCCCAGTTGCCCAACTTTATTACCCCAAATGCCCCACTTTTTTTTCACTTCTCAAAATGCCCCATGGGCAACTCTCCCAACTGAATATTTGGGCAACTAGCCTAAATAGATGACATGTGTCCCATTTTGTGGGGCAACCTTGTACTTATCTAGTACAAGTGTACTAGAGCTATAGTTGGGCAACTTTAACTTTCAATGTTGGGCAACTGACAATTTTTGTCTTTTTGCCAAAAAGTATGGTCTTTTTTTATGCTTAAAAAGTACATAAATATTGGGCAACTGGGTCCCACAAGATTGTACTTTGGGCAACTTATGATGTATAAAGTATGGGAATTTTTATGGCATTGAATGTATAAAAGAAATTAAAAAAAGGTATAAGCAATTTTTTAACCTTTATACCTTTATACATTTATACAGTGAAACTTCCTCAACACACTTCTTATTTGAAACCACCACACTTATCAACACAATCTTCCTCAACACACTTCTCAGCAAGAGCTAAAACACTTCTCTGACCTGTACATCGCCACCACAGTGTCCGATCTAATGTCTATCAGAAAAACGTTTTGGGCTAGGGTAAGTAATTTTACGTATTTTCATCTATTGATTTATGGTTTTGTTAATTTATGGTTTCGCTAGTTTAGGGTTTCGATAATTTATGGTTTCGCTAATTTAGGGTTAACTTTTACGTAATTGTTCTTGTTTGATTTTGGGTTTCGATATTTTAGGGTTAACGTATTGGGTGATTAATTGTTCTTGTGGTTTTAGTGATTTGTTGGTACTTATTAAGTTTGACAAAGAAAATGATGGATGTTGTTGTAGAGTAAGTCACTAAACCATTGTAAGATAAGTGCTACTAAGTGAATAAAGCGAGTTGATGATGGTGCAAACTGGTTGGGTTAACGAAACAAAATACACTGAAAAATAAACTGCGACACAACTAAATATAATCCGGGTGATCCCAAGTTTGAGAGTTGTTAGAGTCGTAACCATCGTCGTAAAGATACTTAGAGCAACCTTCAAATCTGCTCTCATCCCACTCTGCATACAATGCATTGAATTCTCTGTCCTGATGTTCCTGTTGTTCTCTTTCAGTTTGATCCATACGAGCAGCTTCCTTCATCTCTAACAACACTTCTTCATCCTGGAGCATAAGTCGCTCCCTTTTGGCTTCCTCCTTAAGAGCAGCTTCTCTTTGTGCTTTCTCCCATTCTTCTTCTTCCTTAATAGCAGCCTCCTCCATTTCTAGTAAAAGTTGTTCTTCATCAAGTTGTTGGCCAAAGTCTTTTTTTTCAGGAAACCGTTGGCCGAAGTCTTTTTATTCCGGAAACAGTTCCGGAAATTGTTGGCTGAAGTCTTTTGTAGACATTTTTGATAAACAAATTGTAACCTATTTATCAACACCACTTTAATTTAAATTCACACATATAAGGTGGGTAAGTTTGAAAATTTATTACCCTTAATATGTCAATAAATGTGGTGCAGGTGGAACCTCTCCCATATAGTTGACATGGGCCCACATAGTAGTTACATAGTTGATTTATTGGGCAGCTTTTGCTTATTTAATTAAGCATTTAGTACATGCAAGAGGCTGTGATGATGATTATCTTATTTGATAAGCAAATGATGTGATTTACCGTATGTTGGCATGGCAATTTTAATACATTATTTTGCAGCCACGGCAGTTATATCCTGGTGTTTTTGTGTTTATCAACCCTTTTACAGATCTGAGCCTTGCTAATGCATATATCCTAATGTTTTTTGTGTTTATCAAACCTTAGTTAATACTCACATGGCATTTTTAATACTCACATAGATGATTAACATCTTTGGGTTAATCATGTTTCATTGTGGCTGGCATCCTATGGCAACACATGAATATATATTGTCTGTGAGAGTATATAATCATTTCTCCTTAGCAGACGCCCGTCCCAATGAAACATGATTGGCTTGAAGATTTGTATCATGTATGTTAGTAAACTAGACATGTAACTTTTTTAAACAATTCGATTATGTATATATGATGTTAATTGGTAAGAGGCTGTGATGACAAGTATCTTATTAAATCATTCAAATGATGTGATATTCTGTTTCATGGCGCTGCAATTCTATAGTATTGCAGCCATGGCGGTTGTATCCTGATGTTGTGTAAACTATTGATTTATACAGATCTGAGCCTCCGTATTATGTTACGAAACTAAAATATGAATGATCAAAGATGGATGTACTGTTTGCAGCCATGATGTTATATCTTAGATGCAGTCAGGTTGACCAAATGCATATAGTTTGTTTACTTACAATTCAGCTTTGCTGATTGAATGGCATGTCAGACATGGGATCATTTGTGTGAATCATAAATCAACCTAGATCTGACATGCTATTCAATCACCAAACCTGGATTTCAGGTGAACAAACAAGTATATGGAGGAGCTTTACACCAATGTCAAAGCCGATTGTTGCCAATGGGGCATTTAGGGAAGTTAATTTTTTCATATTTTGATATTTTGTTACTTTATATTATGACTTGGTTAAGTAGATACTTTCATGATGAGGGTTGAATCTCGAAGGGTAGAAAGGTGGTGCAAAAGGGTTTAGCTTGCTCTGAGAGTTCATAACTGTGTGTGTGTTTTTAGTGTGTAATTTTTGGTGTGAAACTCTCTGTGTGTGTGTGAGAAAGAGAGGTCAGAGATGATACGAAAAGAGATGAAAAGGTTGGTAAGGATAGTGGTGGAATGGTGGCGAGAGATATGGAAGGGTTTGTGAGGGTGCCTCATTAACCCTACTTCACTCTGCACTATTGTAGCACTATCATTACAAACCCTTTCATCTCTTGTCTTATCATCTCTGTTCTCTCTTTCTCTCACACACATACAGAGTTTCACACCAAGCATTACACACTAAAAACACATACACAGTTATGAACTCATAGAGCAAACTAAACCATTTTGCACCACCTTTCTACCCGTCGAGATTGAACCCTCATCATCAGAGTATTCGTAACAAGAAATGAGTGTCATATAATTGTTATAGACTGTTGATATATGTACAGGAGTTAGTTAACGAAGAAGGAACAATATGATATACTTGTGGATTCAAAGTCAATTTGAAAGTAAGAATGTGGCCATACGCAACTTCATACATTCAAATTGTCTTTGAATATCTCGATGATCACGATAGTGTGTATTGTTCATGACACGCCACACTCCATGATTATCCAACTGAAATGCTTTTCTAGAATCCACGAATTGTAGAAAGGACGTTGGTACTTTGAGCTTCCCCTCGAAAACCCATTCCTATGTCACTGTCATAGCAATGGGTTTTGACATGGCAATGGGTTTTCGAGTGGAGGGTCAAAGTACTAACGTTTATCCACTTGTTTATAACATATTGACAATCAACTTTTTTAACCAACTCCCTTACATAGGTAATTGTTTAAAGTAGTTGGTTTATTTTGGGACACATGTGTGTATTTGTGATATGCAAGAGGCTGTGATGACAGATTATCTTATATGATACGCAAATGATGTGATTTACCGTATGTTGGCATGGCAATTTAATTTCATTATTTTGCAGCCATGGCGGTTATATCCTGATGTTCTGGTGTTTATCCAACGTTTTTACAGATCTGAGCCTTGATAATGCATATTACATTGCACACTCGCTTTCGAAGTTTATATGAGTTTGATATACTTCTTATATACTATTGCTAGGTTTTTAAAAAAAGTTAAGGATCAATTTGATATACTTGTGGATTCAAAGGGAAGTAGAACATTTCTATGTGGCCACGTTACTTTGTATATGCGTACGGAATTTCCGCATAGTTATCCATTCTTAATTTCCAAACAGTGCCTTTTGTTTTTTCAACAATCTAGCAATCCGCCTGGTGCAGGCCTTTGCTCAAAGGGAGTTGAAATGACAAATGGTACTGTAGGGGGATTCAGAAGGGTTCACTAAGTTGAAATTCCATACACACCTACAAAATAACGCGGCAACATTGGTATGTTCAACTTCTTTTTGAATGCACAAGTATATCAAATTGTTCTTTAACTTTTTTTAAGAATCTAGCAAAACTATAAGTATGATTTTAAAAACCATAATTAACCCTTTTCAGTTCCTGTTGTCCACAACTGTGTATTTGTGATATGCAAGAGGCTGTGATGAAGAAAACAATATTTTGATATGCAAATGATGTGATTTGCCGTACGTTGGCATGGCAATTGTATTACATAATTTTGCAGCCATGGCGGTTATATCCTGATGTTCCGGTGCTTATCCAGGTTTTTTACAGATCTGAGCCTTGCTAATGCATATCAGAATGCACAATCAGTTTCGAAGTTTATATGAGTCTCATATACTTGTTATACACTTGTTAGGAATTAGAAATTCCATGTATTAAAGTGTCGGTCACCTCAAGTATATGTAATCGTTAGAAAGCTCGTAGTCGTAGTTCTTTTAAGATAAGTAGTATTTAGTTAAGTAACACCGTGGAGGACGGACGGGTCTTTACCCACTGTATGCCTGATCCACAGCCCGAAGTGTGGCGTTTTATGTAAGACTATAAATACTCTCTACCTTCCATGGTAGAAAGTTGGAGCTCATAATAATATCTTTCACTTTCTCTCACTAAGTTCCCTAAACCTCTAACTTTCTCTCTCTAGAATTCCATCTATATGCTACTTTGTGTTATGGTTTGATGTGTATGTGAAAAGTTATATCCAACAATTGGTATCAGAGAGCCATGGTTTGATCATATCTTGCACATCTTTGGATTTCTAGTGGTTTTTAGGTGGTTTTTGAGTTTGAAAAAGTTTAGTGGTTTTTGCATCATTTGGTTGATTTCTTGGGTTAAAGTTTGGATTTTGTTAGTACTTTTATGTTTAGAATCATCACAAGTGTTTAGGTTTTCATTTGGTAAGCTTGAATCATCTTGGTTGGGTTGTTTTTGGATTGAAAAGTGATGTTTATGTGGTTTTTTCTATCTAGCGAGTTAACTCACGGATTACATTCTTCATAGCGACTTGCCTTACAAATTTGTAGCTAGTTACAGTTTTAGACCTAGCGACTTAGATCTAGCGGTTTACAGTACAAGTAGTGGACTCTCCACTACGGGTAGCGACTTGGTGGTAGCGACTTGGTCTGTAGCGAGTTGCTCTTTAGCGACTTGCATCTTTAGTGACTTGAGTAGCGAATTGCTGCTAAAATTTTGCTAGCGACTTGAGTCTTAGCGAGTTACTACTTAGCGACTTGCAATTGTCTAGCGACTTAGTGGTGTAGCGAATTAAGTGTTAGCGACTTGGTGCATTATCTTCTAGCGACTTGGGTGATTGTTTACGGTTCTCTCTTGATTTAGTAAAATCCCGTGAAAGAATCTATTTCCCGGTTTAATCATAGAGTTATAAAATCCCGTATAATCTTTTAACATGTCTACCAACGTTCCTACTATCATCTCCACTGTTGCAGAGGATGTTCAAGCAGCTGGGTCAGATACTCGTCCACCCATGCTTGACAGAACTGACTACGATTCTTGGGCTCAACGAATCAGATTGTACTGCCTTGGAAAGGAAAATGGTGTCAACATTCTCAAATCCATTGATGAAGGACCATATCGAGTTGAGACGACTAGAGACATACTTGATACTAATGAAGATGGTACTCCTGTTTACGGAATGGACAGACCTAAAATGTATGATGAGCTTGATGATAAGGATAAAAAGAGATTCGATGCAGATATCAGGGCTTCAAACATTGTTCTTCAAGGTCTTCCTAAAGACATCTACAAGCTGATCAATCATAACACTGATGCAAAGGCAGTTTGGGATAATGTTAAGATGCTTCTCTCAGGTTCAGAATTAACTATGGAAGACAGAGAATCCCAACTCTATGACGAATTTGAACACTTCAAGATGAAACCAGATGAGAGTGTCTATGAGTACTATGTGAGATTTCATAAGCTAGTGAATGACATGAGGAACATCAGAATGACTATGCCTAACATTCAGCTGAACTCGAAATTTGTGAACAACATGAATCCCGAATGGCACAAGTTTGTCACCGCTGTGAAGCTCACTAAAGGATTGAAGAATACAAACTATGAGCAACTCTATGCCTTCCTCCTTCAGAATAAGAGACATGCTATGTTTGAAAAATTGATTCTCAATCAGTTCAAAACCAACCCGGGAGAGACAAGCTCGTCTAATGATTCAACTGCCTTCTACTCAAACATCGGAATCACAACCAAAGCTTCACAAGTCATACCCTTGGGTAATGGTAATCACAAACTCATTCCTGATCCTATGTTCAAACAAGCTGATGCTGATGCACACGTGGGAAACTTCATTAATCAACTAGCTCTTCTGATTAGCCAAAACATGAATTCTCTCCCACAAACCAACAACAACCTCAGAACAGCATCTAACTCACACAATCAAGCTACTGTTAAAGATGGAAGGATCGTGGTGCAACCAGTTCAGGAAAGACAGTATGATCAGGGAAGAGGTGGTGCTGGTAGAGGTTATGTGGGCAATAAGAATCGAGGAAGGAATGGTAACCAAGGTCAAGCTAAGCCGATCAAATGCTATAACTGTGGTGGTGAGGGACACATTGCAAGAAACTGCACATCTCCAAAGCATCCACAGAATGCTGATTACTTCAGAGATAAGATGCTGCTTGCACAAGCTCAGGACAATGGTGTTGCTTTAGATGAAGAGGAATTGCTGTTTTTAGCTGAGGGTAATGCCAAGACCTATGATGCAGATGTGGATGAGCAGCCTATTCAGGAGATAGGTCACAATCATCAGAATGCCTTTCAAGTCGCTGATTGTGATGCATACGACTCTGATGTGGATGATGGACCTACGGCACACACAATCTTTATGGCTAGCATTTCTCCAATGGTTTCTCCCAAGGTCTCTTCTTCACCACTAGCTGGCCCATCCCAAGACAAACTCATCTCAGAGGTATTAAAACTATACGATAATGCTGATGTGCAACAGATGCATGACAAAGTACAATTAACTGAAACTATTGAATCAAATGTTGAAAATATGGGTAATATTGATATTATCCCATATGATCAATACGTGAAACAAAGTGAAAGTGAAGGTGTACCAAGTGATGCATCTTCTGCAGTCAATAATAACTATGTTTTTGATGAATACACTGCATGTGCCCCTGATGAGTCTGTAATCTCTGAACTAAATGCCTATAAAGAACGTGTTGCTATTTATGAACAACGTGCTAAATTTGAGTTGACCACTCGTGAGCAGGAAATGGATGACCAAGTGCGTACAGTCATTAGAAAAAGTAAGTTTAGAGAAGAAGTATTGAAACAAGAAATAAATTCCTTGCAAGAAAATTTTTCCAAAACAGCTAAGCAAAAACAAGAACTTCAAGAAAATGTGAAAATGCTTAAGCAAGAATTTAATGCAAAGGAATCAAAACTCTTGAGAGATTTTTCTAATCTGAAAACTTTGAAAAACAAACTTGAAAACAAGTTGTACACACAAGGAAACACCATTCAGACTGCTTACATGGTCACTAAACATAGAGTTCTAAGCGATAAGCATAGTGTTCCCATTATAGATAAACCCAACCCTGAATACGGAAAGATAGCAAAAGCAGCTCAAAGTGTAATCTATGATGGGAATGAGATTCTTAAACCTAGACAGAAACCTAGTTGCATGGAGTGCACTGAGGAAGATAAGAAATCAGATGAAGTCACTAGGGATAGGATGAACAAAAAATTAGATGATCCTAAATGCAAAGAGAAAAAAATAATTATCACTCCCCATGACTACAAAAAGGAAAACTGGATTTCCTTGAACATGTTTAAGCCTCAGACATTGTTGACTCCCGAACAAATTTTCTGGAAAAAGGATTTAGATAAGCAGAAAGCTGAAAAGATTGTTGAAACAAACCCTCCCCTATGGAAAATGCCTAGAGCGACAGTGTATCCTCCTAATACACCAATGCATCTTGTTCCTAGAACTATTGCCACTAAAAGCAAGACCTTAATTAGCCAATATGTTATATTTCAACTATTTGTTGATTTTGAGAAAACTTGCAAGAAAAGGATCACACCCACAGGTATAACGGAAGGAGAAAGGGGTTTTGAGCAAATGAAAGAATGTTATCTAACTGAGGTCATGCCGTTCTTTAAACTTCTGAAAGATCACTTTGAGAGTCTTAAAAAGGGGATAGAAACTGATATCAAGGGAATGGAAAAGGAATTTGATGCAATGGTAGTTGAAGTTAGTGATTATGAGCGAGCACTAAAATATAATGAGATTGAGAGGAAGAACTTGCATACCTTAAATGAGACTCTTATTACTGAATGTGTTGCTCAAGATATTTTTTTCACTGCTTCAAATTGCTCTATTAATGCTTCAAAATTTCATGAACTATTTGTTGCCCTGAAAGTCTCCCATGATCGTGTCATTGAGCTTGAAAAAACTAATTCTAAACTAAATGAGAAAATTGAACTGGATGATCACGACAATTTGGTTAAACATTTTTCTAAACTAGAAGTTGAGTATTTTAATTTACAACTAAAATATCAACATCTCAAAGAAAATGTCAAAACTTCAAATATCAAGACATCTTCAGATGCTCCAGAGTTTGATGCAGTTTTTCAAATTAACAAACGAGATGAACAGATTCAAGCTCAGTGCAACACGATCAGAAAGTTGAAAGCCCAAATCTCTCAATTAAAGGGTCAAACGAACAATATGACAGGCTCCCAAATGCCTCCTCCTTTAGATTCTCAGAATTCTCAAACGTTTCATCTTCAAAACTTAGTAAATGCTTTACAAAAGGAAAATGAAAGTTTTCTAGAAGAAAATGAAAAGGTTAAACGTCATTTCAATGAGTAATTTGAATCAATTAAAGTCACTCGTAACAAAAATAACGAACAAATAGCTTCATTGCAAAAGGAAATTGAGAATCTGAAGAGTCAGGTAAAAGGGAAAATGCCAATGACCAATGGGGAGAATGTTGTATCAAAGGTTCACTCTTGTAATAAATATGCTTTATCTGTGACATATGTCCCCCCTCATCTAAGGAACAACAAACTTGCCATTCAAACATACTTCTCATCCCTTAAGGATTGCCTAGAATGTCTGGGTGAGATTGTTGAAGAGGATAAGCTAGAGAAACCTCATGATAATGCAATTGGACATGCATGCTTATATGCCAAACGATCTCAAGAAATCTTAGAATGCTTGATCACAATATGCCCAAAGTCATTAGGTGAGAGAGTTAATCCTTTGATTCCATGCTCGATGCCTAATGCTAAGTATGATATGCATTCGATTCCCAATGTTTTAAATGTGAACCGTAGTGTGCCTTTAAGTAGTTCAGATTCCAGATCTGTCAATGCTAAGAGAGAGAACTCAAGTGTGCCTTCTAGGAGTACAAATCTCAGTACCTCTAGTTTTAAGAAAGTGAACCGTAGTGCACCTGCATGTAGTTCAGACCCCAGTACATCTAAATAGGTGATGCAAAGAGTAGTTAAACCAACTAATGTTCCCATTCCCTCTACAGGAGTAATCAGTGACATTAAACGGAGCAGGTCAAAGTCTCAAGACAATAAAAGGAATGATAGGACCTCTCAAGCTAAGAATGTGCACTGGAAGAGAGTAGAAGAACAATCTAGGAACTTTAAGCTTGAATTGAATAAAACGAATCGTGTTGATTCTAGTATTAGCCATAGGCGTACTGTAATTAATTCGAATTCCGATACTATTTGCAAACCTTGTACTGATGTCTGCTTGAATTCTGTTTCTAATCATGAATGTGGTGTTACTGTTCTGCCTAATGATGTTAATTGTCCAGTTAATACTGTTAATGCTAAAATTCATGCTAAGAAGGCTAAAAGGCAAAAACGAAAGAAAGTTAGAAAACAGTGGAAACCCACAGGAAGAACATTCAGTAAAATAGGCTTTTATTGGACACCTGTTGGTCTTAAGACTAATCAGATAATGCCCACTAGAAAATGGATGCCTACTGGTAGAACTATTCCCTTAAGAAGTGATCACACTGTGAACAGGGCTAATACTGACACTAGTACTGCATCTATTCACAACGATTCCATTGCCTCACTTTCTGATATGAATACTTCTATTTCTGATGTGGGTGTTCCAAACATTGTTACTAACCAAATGGAACCCATTCTTGCATGGGGATCCCAATTATCCAGTTATCCATTCTTGTCTGTGTTCAACTGCAGATCGTTCAAATCGTTCTGTGGTACCTGGACTCAGGCTGTTCCAAGCATATGACTGGAGACCGGTCGCGGCTAATGAACTTCGTGAGCAAATTCATCGGGACTGTTAGATTTGGTAATGATCATTTCGGTTCTATTATGGGTTATGGAGATTATGTTGTTGGTGATAGTGTCATCTCTAGAGTTTACTATGTAGAAGGTTTGGGTCATAATCTGTTCTCTGTTGGTCAATTCTGTGATTCTGATCTAGAAGTTGCCTTCAGAAAACATACCTGCTTTGTTAGAGATCTTAATGGTAAGGAACTGTTAAAAGGAACTCGTGGATCAAATCTTTACACCATCTCTATCGATGACATGATGAGGGCTTCTCCAATCTGCTTGTTATCAAAGGCTTCAAAAACAAAGTCATGGTTATGGCATCGTCGTCTCAATCACTTGAACTTCGGCACCATCAACGATCTTTCCAGAAAGGACTTAGTTGTAGGTTTACCTAGACTAAAGTATGAAAAGGATCATCTTTGTTCAGCATGTCAATTTGGAAAAAGCAAGAAGTATGCCCATAAACCCAAACCTACTAACTCTGTCACAGAAGTTCTTCATATGATTCATATGGATTTATGTGGACCAATGAGGGTGCAGAATATGTTTGGGAAGAAATATGTGTTAGTTGTGGTTGATGATTACTCTAGATTCACCTGGGTCAAGTTCTTAAGGACAAAGGATGAAACTCCTGATATCATCATCAAACTCATCAAACAGCTGCAGGTTCGACTTAACAAAGCAGTCAGAATTATCAGAACAGACAATGGAACTGAGTTTGTCAACAAACAACTTAATGAATTCTATGAAAGCGTTGGAATCAGCCATCAAAGAAGTGTTCCACGAACTCCTCAACAGAATGGTGTAGTTGAAAGACGAAATTGAACTCTTGTTGAAGCCGCTAGAACAATGCTGATTTACTCAAAGGTTCCAATGTTTCTCTGGGCTGAAGCAATCGCCACTGCATGTTACACACAAAATCGTTCCTTAATTCACACTATACATGAAAAAACTCCATATGAACTTGTCCACAACAGAAAACCTAATCTCTCTTTCCTTCGTGTGTTTGGTGCATTGTGTTATCCAACCAATGAGGGTCAAGACTTAGGCAAACTTAGGGCTAAAGCTGACATTGGAGTATTTGTAGGATATGCATCAAACAAAAAGGGATACCGAAACTACAACAAAAGAACCCGAAGTATCATGGAAACAATTCACGTTACGTTTGATGAGCTGACCGGTCAAATGGCTCCTGGACACTCCAGCTCAGGACCCGCACTTCAAAACAGTCCCATTGGTTCATCTCTTGTTCCAAACTCTTCTCAAGAAACTCCATATGTACCTCCATCTGAAGATGATTTAAAGAAATTGTTTGATCCTATGTTTGATGAACTGTATGATTCAATTACTAATGAGGTGTTGATCCCTACAACAGAGGATGCTCATATTCCTGAGAATGAAGTCAATCCTTCAGTCTCAATATCCTTAAGTCAAGAAGCACCTGCTGCTGATCCTTCGGTCTCATCAACAAATCATCATCCTTCAAATGTACATCATGGAAATGTTTCTGGCATCAATGATGAAGTTAATCCCTTTGCTACTCATGAAGATGCTCCATTTGAAAACATATTTGCTCCTGAATCATCATCAGAACCATCTTCTTCAGGAGACATCGACTCAGCTACTTCAGTCCCTCAACAACTGCCACACGAACACCTCAGAAAATGGACTCACGATCATCCATTAGACAACATCATTGGTAATCCCTCTCGTCCTGTATCAACCCGGAAACAACTTGCAACCGATGCCTTATGGTGCTTCTTCAACTCCGTACTATCTAAGATCGAACCAAAAGATGTTAAAACTGCCATGAATGAAGATAGCTGGTTTAATGCCATGCAAGATGAAATTCATGAGTTTGATCGTCTTGATGTATGGGAGTTAGTACCTGCTCCATACTGTGCTATGATTATAGCTCTTAAATGGATCTTCAAAGTGAAACTTGATGAGCATGGTGATGTGTTGAAGAACAAGGCTCGATTAGTTGCTAAAGGATACCGTCAAGAGGAGGGTATTGATTTTGAAGAATCTTTTGCTCCTGTTGCTCGAATCGAGGCAATCAGAATCTTTCTGGCTAATGCTGCTAGTAAGAACATGGTAGTCTATCAGATGGATGTGAAAACGGCATTTCTGAACGGAGATCTTAAAGAAGTCGTCTACGTCAGCCAACCAGAAGGATTTGTGAATCAAGAGCATCCTACTCACGTTTATCGTCTGAAGAAGGCTCTTTACGGTTTAAAGCAAGCTCCAAGGGCATGGTATGATACACTGTCAAAGTTTCTTCTATCAACCGGATTCAGCAAAGGAGCAGTTGATCCTACATTGTTCACCAGGAAGTCAGGCAAACATTTAACTCATGTTCAAATTTATGTTGATGATAATATTTTTGCCTCGACAGACCCAATGGAATGTGATCGTTTTTCTAATGAAATGAGTTCAAAATTTCAAATGTCAATGATGGGACAAATGTCATTCTTCTTGGGATTACAAATTTCACGAAGTCCCGGAGGCATTTTTATAAATCAATCTTGTTGGGAATTCTGTGAAACAGTGATTCTGCTGATCGTGAAACAGTGATTCTGCTGATCGTGAAACAATGGATTCTGCTGAAAAAGAGTTTCTACTTTTGTATGAAATCCAAGATCCGGACTCAACTAGAGTGTATAATAACAATGATTGAACATGCACAGCGGAATAATAAGAACACAATCAAAGTTACCAACAAGGTTTTTCTTTTAAAACTAATGATCCTCTATGGATCTTTACACCCTCTCTATAGAGGTTTTTCTTGAATGTTTTTAAAAAAAATTATCTAATACAAACTATGATGTTCCTTTTATAGACAAGGAACACTATTCCCTTTATTGGGAAAAGTACAAGCATGCCACTAAAGTACAAGCATGCAACTAAAGTATAAATAAAAAACCCATATGCATGCCCATGCTATCCTTGGGCAGACCACTAAAGCTAACCTCGGGCAGTACAATAATAAAGATGGGCTAACATATAAATAATAAAACTCATGCACGCCCTACACAGCTGCACGACTTCAGCAGAAACAAGGCTTCACCACTTCAGCAGATTCCACGGCTTCAGTTCAGCAGAATCCACGGCTTCAGTACTTCCGCAGCTTCACTACTTCAGCAGAATCCACAGCTTCAGTACTTCAGCAGAATAACTTCAGCATAGTTCCTACTTTTGTATGTTTATAGTACATCAGTAGAAACTCTTTTTCAGCAGAATCCATTGTTTCACGATCAGCAGAATCACTGTTTCACGATCAGCAGAATCACTGTTTCACAGAATTCCCAACAATCCTCCCCTAAACTGGAATTTAAATGATACTGATTGTAGAAGTCAAGAGTATTGTATCATTTAAGTTCCAGTTTCCAGATCTTTAAAAAGTTCAGAACTAGAGGATTGTACAAAAAATGACAAAAATCTCCCAACAATCCTTCCCAACAATCTTTAACACTGCAGAACAAGAGGATTGTACTCGAACATCAGCAGCAAAGAAACAAAATAATTACATCTCTATGATGACACAACTTTGAAACACCAGATCTTTGCAGCAACAAATGACAACATGTACATCAAAACCTATAAGTTTCAGACTATTCTCATCACTTCCAGGTGTGTTAACTCCTGTGAGAGGTGAATCATTGAAATTAATGGTTTTGAGGTCTCTTTACCAATAGCCATTACTACTGGAGTAGCCACATGTTTGAGTTCGAAAACTATGGTACATTGATAACCATCTGATTTATTGGCAAACCAGCAACCATATAAACGGATTTGTCTTGTCTTTACCTGTAGCCGTTTGCTCAGGACTAGCCAACTCTTTGATGGAATGCCGTCAACATCATGGTGAGTTGATTACCATTTATGGATTTCCGCAGCCTTTACCACAAGCCATAATCTTGTGGGCTAGCCAACTCTTGTGTCAGAAAGACATGGTGAGATGAAAACCATGAGTGGTGTAGTAATAAACCAACACCAAAACCTGCAAGCAAGAGAAGAAACTGAACACAGGCAGGTTAGAGTTTTTTTTTTTTTTTTTTTTTTTTTTTTTTTTTTTTTTTTTTTTTTTTTTTTTTTTTCACTAAACACAAGACATAACACAATTTTTTTTTTTTTTTTTTTTTTTTTTTTTTTTTTTTTTAAATAAAATTAAGAAAGAATAAAAATAACCAAGACATGTAGAAGATACCAACAAGCAGCAGCAGAAACCAAAGACAAATGTAGTGTCAGCAGAAACACTAAGCCTCCCCTCAGGCGTATGAGGATCCAAACAAAAATGGTTAGACTAAAAAAAATTACAACAATAAGCCTCCCCTTAGGCTTATGCCTCCCCTCAGTCAATGCACCTGACACAGACTTTTGTTCTTGGGTACCCAGAATGAACGTTTCCTTTGAGTTTTCCAAGAATAACATATTGAGGGCTTAACAACATTTGCCACACTAACTCCACCATGTGCCTTGGTCATATGAGATACATAAGGTGTATATGACTGAAAATAAGAACTTTTAGGTCTATAGGGCATAAGCCTAGCCTTACTGTTCCACCAACCAGTAGTCACTGGTGAAGAATATCCTCCACCAGAGGGAACAGGAAAAGGCCTATTAAGCCTGTCAGCAGAAACAGATGCATACACCTTTGGTTTACTAGTAGGAACTGGTTTACCTGCTCTCACATTTGCAGCTTTGGGAACAAATGGAGGAATACTAGCAACATTAGTCCATGTGGGTCTAGAGGTCTTATGGCCAGAGGAAACACCCATCTTTTTCTCATGATAATCACAGTCTTTAATAAGATGGAGTTTACTACCACACACAAAACAAGATTTCTTCTTAAAAGGCTTATTCTTAACACAACTTTGTTTATTACATTTAAACTTATCAGGAACAAAACTAGAAGCAAGATTGTGTTTAACAGAATAAGCAGTTGGATCTGTTTTGGGCTCATCATCAGTTACTTTGGACTTGGGTGTGGTCATGGGAATGTGCCTAGGTGAGTCAGACTTCTCACTTGAATCACATGAGGCATAGTCAGAGGACTTTAGATCTGATGACTTGTCACTTGTAGAACAAGAGACAGCGTCAGCAGTTTTGCTACTAAGGTCTGGTAAGTCACTTGACTTTTTGCCATATAAATGGTGTGATCCATCAAGGTCAACTGTAATGGACCGGTCAATGGGCATGAATTCACCTCTAATGGGTCCACGTACAGCATGTAAATCACCTTCTTTCACAAAATTAGCTAATCCTGGAGGTGTAGATTTACGAGTGTCATCCCTAGCTTCTATTCCTACATACTTCTTAAAGCCTAAGCCTATAGGAGTATTAGGATTTTGACTAGCATAGATGTGACTAGCTAACTTGTTTCCATTCAACAACCATTCTTTATGCCTAGCAATTTCCTCATCTAGATTCTCTTTTAGCACAAGGTTCTCAGACAAAGCAGCATCCTTTGCTTTCTCAGACAATTTTAAGTAATTGTTAGCAACTTCTAGATCAGTTTCTAGCACCCTAATCTTTTCCTCATAAGCCACTTGATTCTTTTGAAACCATACCTTTTGTCTTTCTAGTGTTTTTAATGCTAGTTTATGAGCTTCATTATCAACATAGCATTCATTGTACTTAGGTTTCATATCATCATAGGCTGCTTTTAGTTCATTATATCTCTCTTTACAACTATAATCACAAGTATGTACCTGAGAGATGCCCATGAAAGCAATTGGAGGACCGGCATATCCTTCAGCAAAACCGTTATAATAATCTTCCTTGTTCATCTTCTTGAATTCTGCCTTTGAGGTTCAGTAGAAGCAATAAAATAGAGTTGACAGAAATTTCGTTGACCTCACTTAAGCCTTCAGCAGAATCACAAATACTGCTGACCAATAGAAACGAGTGGGGATAGCACAATAAAACTATCGACTATGCGCTAATATTATCTATGGCTAATGAGATGTGTGTGGGACCAGTACCAAGAGCTGAATGCAAACAGCAATTACTGACCAATTAAAGATTAAACCCGAATAATATTTGACCTTCAGCAGTAATGAAAATCACGTGATAAGTAAAGTAACCTGATCGTCTGATCAAAAGAGATAGCGACATCCCATCATGAATGGTCCAATCAAATAACCCGAATATTTCCCACGTGCAGTACCACTTAAATCACCAACGGCACAATTGCAATTTTATAATCACCTACCCACGTGAACTTCAGCAGAAATGAATACTCAACAAAGGTTGGACCCACGATCAAAACAACACACGATGTGGACCAATTGAGTAGGGACCGGCAGAACCACGAATTCAAACAAGAACAGATCATTTTTTTTTTTTTTTTTTTTTTTTTTTTTTTTTTTTTTTTTTAAGTATAAAGACGACACTTTTTGGTCTTTAGTGACACTTTTTGGTGTCACTACAAACTTGAAAAATTCAACTTACCTGATGGTGTCTGCAGCAGTTTTCTGGCACGTGTATCTTTCTGTCAGAGGCTCAGATCAACAATCCCTCCGGTGGAAACCTTCCTTGATATACCAAGAGCTTCCAGACCAAATTTTATGCCGATCCAACGGTTCAAGACAAAGTTATCGCTGTTTTAAAAACAGCCCAGAAGACACAATACGAAAATTATTATCAGCTTTGAATTTTGTATCTTTTCTTCGAAAAACCTTGTAAACTCAAGATCAAGAGCCACCCGCTCTGATACCAATTGTGAAATCCAAGATCCGGACTCAACTAGAGTGTATAATAACAATGATTGAACATGCACAGCGGAATAATAAGAACACAATCAAAGTTACCAACAAGGTTTTTCTTTTAAAACTAATGATCCTCTATGGATCTTTACACCCTCTCTATAGAGGTTTTTCTTGAATGTTTTTAAAAAAAAATTATCTAATACAAACTATGATGTTCCTTTTATAGACAAGGAACACTATTCCCTTTATTGGGAAAAGTACAAGCATGCCACTAAAGTACAAGCATGCAACTAAAGTATAAATAAAAAACCCATATGCATGCCCATGCTATCCTTGGGCAGACCACTAAAGCTAACCTCGGGCAGTACAATAATAAAGATGGGCTAACATATAAATAATAAAACTCATGCACGCCCTACACAGCTGCACGACTTCAGCAGAAACAAGGCTTCACCACTTCAGCAGATTCCACGGCTTCAGTTCAGCAGAATCCACGGCTTCAGTACTTCCGCAGCTTCACTACTTCAGCAGAATCCACAGCTTCAGTACTTCAGCAGAATAACTTCAGCATAGTTCCTACTTTTGTATGTTTATAGTACATCAGTAGAAACTCTTTTTCAGCAGAATCCATTGTTTCACGATCAGCAGAATCACTGTTTCACGATCAGCAGAATCACTGTTTCACAGAATTCCCAACAAATCTAAATATGCAACAGAGATCTTAAAGAAATTTGGATTTGATTCAAGTGACCCTGTTGACACCCCCATGATTGATCGAACCAAACTAGATGAGGACCACTCAGGGATCATGATTGACCAAACGAAATATCATAGTATGATTGGATCCCTGATGTACCTCACAGCTAGTAGACCAGACATCTTGTTCGCTGTTTGCATGTGTGCTAGATACCAGGCTAAGCCTACTAAAAAGCACCTTGAAGCAGTTAAACGGGTCTTTCGGTATCTCCAAGGAACCATCAATATGGGACTATGGTACCCGAAGGACACCGGTATGTCACTAACGGCCTATGCAGATGCTGATCATGCAGGTTGTCAAGATACACGTCGAAGTACATCTGGAGGTGCTCAGTTTTTGGGTGATAAGCTTGTGAGCTGGTCTTCAAAGAAGCAAATGAGTACTTCTATTTCCTCTACAGAGGCTGAATACATAGCCATGTCATCTTGTTATGCTCAAATCTTATGGATGAGATCTCAATTATCTGACTATGGCTTTGAATTCAACAAAATCCCTCTGTACTGTGATAATAAAAGTGCTATTGCTCTCTCATGCAACAACGTTCAACACTCAAGAGCAAAGCATATCGACATTCGACATCATTTCATCAGGGAACAAGTGGAAAAAGGTGTGGTGGAACTATATTTTGTGAGGTCTGAATATCAGTTAGCGGACATCTTCACCAAAGCTCTTCCAAGAGAACGTTTTGAGTTTATTCTTCCACGTCTTGGTTTAAAAAGCCTTCAACCAGAAACTCTCAAACGTCTTCAGGAGGAAGACGAGGAGTAAAGGTCTATCTTCATCTATCTCTTGTAAATATTTATTCGAAAAACAAAATACAAAATTATAAAACTTTCAAAATCCATAAAAATCTGAAAATTTCGAAAAAAATCTTCAAAAAATATTGTCATTTTGTCATGTTTTTCTCGGTTCGATAATATCTACGGTCTTTGTGATGTCATTCAAAGAATGACACGGGACCTTAGATGTTGTTCGAATAAAAAAAAAAAAAAAAAAAAAAAAATTGGGAGAAAGAGAAAAAAAAATGGTTTATTGTCATTTTCAGGCAATAACCCGGTTTTTTAAAAGAAAGAACAGAGCCATGTTTTATCATGTTTTCAAAATTCCATGCTCTGATTCTATAAACATTTATCTGCTGAAAACTAAATGCTTTGAAAAATAACTCGATCTCTAATTTTGATAATCATCAGGACTTATTTGTCAAAATCTCTATCTCTCAATCAACAACCTATGTCATTGATTGAGGGGGAGAATGATTTCAATTAAATTAAAAAGTTATTTGGCATTAAATTGTTTTTAAAAGATGTACATGCATGTTTTATCAATGGAGTCGATCCTTATCAGTTCAAACGCTTTCATAATCAAGTCACAATTCTCCTTAAAAGCTTTCAAAATCAATTTAAATCTATAAGAGATCACAAATCTCGAATGATTTGATAATTGTGATCGGGGGAGAATGTGTGATTTAAATTGGATTTAAACTGATAATTCGGTAAATGGTTTTATAAGGATGTACATGCTGTCCTTCCCACATGTGACAAACGATTTCAAATTTTCAATGCACATGTTGAGGGGGAGCATCTATCTTAAACCTATGATTTGAAACGTGATCATTTATCTCAATGTGCAGGTTCCCTCTAGTATGTGCAAAACTCTTTTCAAACCTCGAGGCACATATTGAGGGGGAGCAAATTTATGGAAACCTCATCCTTCCTGTAAATGCTTTATCTACTTGATTTGATCAAGGAAGTGATGGTGATATTTTTAGAAAATGGTAATCAAAGAAGTAAATTCTTCCTCTTGCCTCCGTGTGCAAAACGATTTCAAACATTTGATGCACATGTTGAGGGGGGGCACTTATTCTAAAAATATCAAAAACAATTCAGGTACAAAATGTTTTTGATATATATATCACAAGTATCTGGATTGATTTTCAAATGGTTTTCAATTGGTTCCAATGGCAGATGAACAATACCAAATAGACCGACCAACTTTACTTTATGTACGGTGATATAAGGATGATAAGGTTAGGTATTGGTTCCCATGATCCGCCAGAACCGGAGGGATCTACCCAGGGACAATCCACTGGTTAGTGTAGAAGTCCTTAGGTATAATGATAAAAGGAGAAAAGTGAGATATGGGAAGTGTGCGGACTGAGACAGAGCTAGTACTGGAATAAACCCAACAAGGTTCTAGCTATGAAGTCTCGGTAAGCACTGAAGGGGTTGAAGAATTAAAAAGAATTGAATGAGGAAAGGGTGAAAACAAATAGCCCTCCATTTATTCAACCTTAGGGCAGAAACCGGGTTCAATTCATATGCTACTGATGGTAACATCGGTATTGAAGACAAGACGTCATGGACCCAGTGACGCACTGCACATCAACTTTCCAAACCACTCAAGTTCCTCTTAAAAGGACTTGTTTCATTCTCACGGGGAACCGACATTATCTATCGACTTTCTCTTAGAGATGGTTGATATTGAAGAAGGAGACCATCTCCCTAGTCTCCGGTACAGGATCCAAATATGCACAAATTGAGTCTAGAGCCACGAGATCATCAATAAATCTCATTAGGACACTTTCAATGAAGACTCTCTGTTTCACTCAATGTGGAAAGAGAGATTATATCTTGAGTCCTACGCATTATCCTTGTGGTATTGCCAGAACATCTGAGTGATGTGTTATCATATTCACAATGAAGATGGAAAGCCTTCTGGAGCCATCATCTAACAAGCTCCTGGTAGGTGGCATGTGAGATCTATTATACAGATCAACCATGTGACAACTGAACAGAAACAATGGGGCGATTCAATCTCTTGAATCAATCCTAGTTCAGGATATGGATTAACGGATACCTTTGAAAAACCGGTCTGTGTGCTTAACAACTCTTTTCTTTAGCACATCGACCGTGTACTCATTTTTCAAACCAAAAGGTGTTTTTATGATTGATTATTGATTTTCAATAAAACCTTCGTTGTATTGCAAAAACAATTTCTATTGAGCAATACACGATTGTTTTTCAAATCTCTTTTCATCAATCAGTGGACTTAAAATACGCTGGTTCACTCACTCCGTGTTGTCTTCTTTGAGACGTTCCGGTTTGAGAACAGCTAGAGCAGCTGCGAAACCCTGTCAAGGAAATTCTTCGGAATTATACCTGATCACAGGCAGTACATGTACTGATCAACGGGGAACCGTGGGCCGTGTACCTCAATTCAACGAAAGTGATCAAAGACACTTTCGTGCGATTTATTGCTAACTGTTGTATGCAGGTACGCCCGACGTTTGCAGCTGATCAGAATGAAGCGGTCAATCCATAGCCGCATGCTCACTGAACACATTCATCTCAAAAGAAATCATGATTAGTGCATCAATGACTCTGATATTTTCACTCCATGCTTCTGCTACGCTGCTGCCAATATCATGAATCAACTAAAGCTTCCGCTACTCTGATGTGAAGATTTCATGATCCAGAATGTGAGCATGTCGGTCCTAAAGTCACAACACCACAATGGATGCCTTAGAGATTTTTGATAGCTGATGATCTCAAAAGCTGGCCCATATTTATTATCACGTGGATCAGTAAAAGACCTCCAGCTGGAGTAACCAAACATGCAATGTGAAGAATCAATGACTACGAGCTTCGAAGCAAAGCACTACATCAAGAATGCAAGATCAATTTTTTAATGTAATATCTGTTTGTATTCAATGTAATTTTAGTACATGATTGAGGTGACCTCCCTCAGGGGGAGATTGTTAGGAATTAGAAATTCCATGTATTAAAGTGTCGGTCACCTCAAGTATATGTAATCGTTAGAAAGCTCGTATTCGTAGTTCTTTTAAGATAAGTAGTATTTAGTTAAGTAACACCATGGAGGACGGACGGGTCTTTACCCACTGTATGCCTGATCCACAGCCCGAAGTGTGGCGTTTTATGTAAGACTATAAATACTCTCTACCTTCCATGGTAGAGAGTTGGAGCTCATAATAATATCTTTTACTTTCTCTCACTAAGTTCCCTAAACCTCTAACTTTCTCTCTCTAGAATTCCATCTATATGCTACTTTGTGTTATGGTTTGATGTGTATGTGAAAAGTTATATCCAACAACACTTTTGATAGTTTGTTAAAAAAAGTTAAGGATCAATATGATATACTTGTGGATTAAAAGGGAAGTAGAACATTTCTAGGTGGCCACGTTACTTTGTATATGTGTACGGAATTTCAGCATTGTTATCCATTCTGAATTCCCAAACAGTGCCTTTTGTTTTTTCAACGATCTAGCAATCAGCCTGGTGCAGGCCTTTGCCCAAAGGGAGTTGAAACGACAAAAGCTACTGTAGGGGGAGTCAGAAGGGTTCACTAAGTTGAAATTCCATACACACCTACAAACTAACGCGGCCACATTGGTATGTTCAACTTTTTTTTGAATCCGCAACTATATCATATTGTTCCTTAACGTTTTTCAAGAATCTAGCGAAACTATAATTATGTTTGTTCAAGAATGTAGCAAATCCCCTGGTGTGTGTATACATAAGGGGTATGTGTGTGTGTGTGTGTATTAGGCTGTGACGACATCTATCTTATTAAATCATGCAAGTGATGCGATATTCCGTGTCTTGGCGTGGCAATTGTATAGTTTATACTATTGCAGCCATGGCGGTTATATCCTGATGTTTTGTAAACTATTGATTTATACAGATCTGAGCCTCATTCAAATGTTTAAATAGTTGTCTATTATTGGGCCATTGTTTATTTGGTGTGAGTATGATACAAATGTTTCATTTGTTAAATATGATTGCAGTATTAGGAAGTCAGTATACGTTTTTTTATTGATTGTAGTTTTCGTAAGATACTTGTTAATTGTTGTTAACTGGGTCTTTTTTTATTTTGTTCTTAGGAATACGAAGCCAATGTCATTGTTAGGAGCAAATTGAAATACTTTCCAATAATTAAAGAAAAGCTGAATCATACTAGAAGGAAATTGTTTAGGACAACCTGTTTTGGAGAGTGGCTGGATATGTTCTTCTTTGACCATGAACCACATATGTTAGATTATGTTTTACAAAAATAGGGTTTCGTGGATAAAACAAGCTATGACATGCCCCTTATATATACTCTTGATGGTCGTAGTCTACATTTTGGTCGACCCGAGTTTTCTCTTATAACAGGCTTTCGTTTTGGGACAGCAAGTTTTGATTTATATAGTTCAGGGGATTTAACATTTAAGTTGAGGGTATTTCCAAAAAAATTAGGGGTAAAACTTTCCAACTTAGATCTTCTTGGTGTTATTGAGGATGAAGAGTTGTTCGGTAAATTAACTGATGAAGACGCAGTCCGTGTGTGTCTATTGTTATCGTTAGAGGTTATTTTTATGGGTCGCTTATTGGTTGAAGAGGTGGATGATTCACTCCTTCGTTTGGTCGAAGACCTAGAAGCATGGAATTCCTTTCCATGGGGGGAGCACATTTTGATGCACTTGTACGACCAGATACTAGACGTTGTATCAAACCACAAGTGGGAACACCTAAAGGGTCTGGAAAGAGATCGGAAGTATGTTCCCACATACACGGTTGCTGGATTTGTTTAGGCATTTAAGGTTATTCCTATTTATATTATCTTTTCTTAGTATTATTATCGAACCCAATGTATGAGAGTAATGCATCTTTATTATTGTAGATATGGATTCTTGAGTCGTTTGAAAGAAGCAGTCGTTGGTGGAATAAAGTCCCGGATGTCATACCAAGGGCAGTAGCGTGGTCAAGGAAAGTAATGTTTACAAGATCGGATTATGGATTGCTATTTTGCAAGGTAAAACACATTCAAATGTTTCAATGCATTAGACGAGCACCAGTCGGACTGGTATATGCAATTTAATTTCCTTGTTGTTGATGATGTTATTTAGGACTCGAAGATAATTTATGATCTGAAACCAACATTAGACGAGCACCAGTCAGAGTGGTATAGTCAATTTAGGGAATTTTACCTGCACTACATACCAAGGACTCTTCCAACAAAATTACCGCATGATTACGATGTGTATCTACAGAAGTTGGCTGCTGCACGGAAACGTGGTAGGACAGAAAAAAAGTATTTACCGATTGTGTCTAGGGTACAGACCAGTTGTCTTCTAACAGAAATCAGCCTCAAGGATTGTGTCATTGAAGAGTTGAATTCTCGTGTTTTCAAACTCGAGGCTATTATTCAGGTTATTTGCTAGTCAACGTTAAATAATAACTATACGTTTATATTAGAATTATTGTTAAGGATAATACCCTTTATTACTTTGTAGGTCCTTGCAAGTGAAAGAACTTGCGGATTCGGGTAGGCCAGTTCATCGATATATTATCTTTATTTCTTTGAAAGAACTATCCGTTTTGTAGGTCCTTGCATGTGAAAGAAGTATCCGTTTTTTTTTACAATGAACTTTATTTCGCTTACAGGATAAATTAGACTTTACTGCATCCTTTTCCCACATTAGCTATGAGTTTCGAGACCAAGTAAATTGTGAATTCCATGAATTGGTTGACTCTCTTATTTCTAGCATTCGTTCAGAGCCGGCAGATTGTGATGATGAGGATGATGTAGTTCTGGTAATGTGATATCCAAATGTACACTTTTGCCATACTGTATTAAATGTATTTTAAATGCATCACCTGTTACTCAGGAGTATCTGTTGGAAGAGGAATTAAGGTTGAGGAAAGAAGAGGAAGAACGGTGGAGGATGGAAGAACAAAAGATGATGGAAAAGGATTTTCTAATGGCGATGATAGAGGAGAAGAATCGCAGGTTGCAAAAGGCAAAGTTGTTGAAGATTGAGAAGGAAAAGAAAAAGAGGTCTATAGCTTTCTATAATTCAGACCATTGGAAAAGAGCCAAGGCAGACATAACACCTGACATGAGGATTAAAAAGATGGCGCTGAGTCGTCGTATTACTGGTCAAAAAGATTTGTGGAATCTGAAAATAATCGAGCACATGGGTGCCGGGATCCAGATATGACTGCACAGTTACAAAATGTTAAACCTTGGGTTGAGGTATGAAAACCAACTTTTAATTTAATTTTTTTTAAACTGTTTTTAATTTATGTGTTAGTAATAACGTGTGTGTAGGTTCTTTCCCGAAGGAACAAGGCTATCGACAAAGTACATCTTACTGATGAGTACGACGAATTTCTTGGAAAGCAGGGGCCCCTTCGATGTATGTTTCCTTGGTCCAAAGAAGTTTGTGTGGATCGGAGATTTTGGGAATCCTTAGTGTGTTTAGACCCTCCTAAGAAAGGTTGGCTTATGGACGAGGTAACAGTCACGCATATCTTTCACCCCGATGGTATATTCATTTTATATTGTTGCTTTTATACCATTATCAATTTTTATTGTTGCTTTATAGCACATAGAGTTGTGGGTGGAATACATGTTGCATTTCAGACCCGATGGCGCTGATTGGGCTATGGTAACTGCATACTTTGTTCAGCTGCTATTACAAGACTCCATCCCCATTTGGTATGTTAACGAGGAAAAGTACAAACACCAATGGGCCGATGTTGAACAGGTAATAGTTGTGTTCATTCCTTTATACATATATTGTTATGTGTTTTGTAAAACTGGCCTTTTGTGTTATACGGCAGGTTTATATGCCTATCAATGAAAAGGAAAAACATTGGTTTCTGGCTCGATTTCATATTAGGACGGGGGTTGTAACATTTTACGACAGTGGCTATAAGCCTGAAGCTGAGTGGCGTCCTTGGTACAAGAAGATGCGTGCATGTTTACAGGTACCATTGCTTATAAGTTCTTAATTGATAAATGTTTGTCAATACAACAAAGTTAACAAACTAGTTATTGACTAACAAACTAGTTATTGACTAAGTTGCCTATCAGACTTTAAAAATGAACAACATTTTTGTAACTAGTAGTTACAAACAAACTAGTTATTGACTAAGTTGCCCATGCGTCATAGTTGCCCAACTATAATTAATTATGTAACATACACTTTCAAGTGTTTATGAACCAGTCCCTTGTACTTGATCATTAACTTGATGGTAGTATTAAGCACAAGTCAACTCTTTAAACTGGAACTTAACTGTTTAACCATTTAATACATGTACTATTTCTTAAATGCATATCTTATGGGTTGGTCCCTAGATATGAATGCTCTAATTGTTCTATTTATAATACTCTTACTGTCCATACAACACTAGACACATACTTACAGTTTAATAGTTGCCCACAAAATTCTTGTGAAACTTGCCCATCTTAACTGATTTCACAGTTGCCCAATAAAATTTCACGATGTCTGACAACATTCCACTTGAAGTTCAAATGGACATAGTTAATAGGCTCTCAGTGAGGTATGTGGCTCAATGCCGCAGTGTCTGCAAGGCTTGGAAGTCTTGCATAGACAACATTCATTTCACTGTCCGTTTTGGTGTTCGAATCACTCCACCAATTTCATACGTTTTGATGTACAAGCAGAGGTTTAAAGGTTACGTGGGTTTGGTAAATCAACATTTTGACTTGCACCCGCTTTCCTCAAACATTTCATTTTCTGATGTCAAACCAATTGGCTGGTCACATGGAGTTTGGGGTTTTACCTATGGACCAATTATCCGTGATACCATGGCGGTTGTTTGGAACCCTTCCATCAACCGATCAGTCGCCACGTTTGTCCCCTATGTTTTGACATCACAGGAGTATGAAAAACGCTTTATGGCTTTTGGGATTCGTTCTGACAATTTTGATCCGACCTTCCTAAAAATTTCATACCCATTCAATCAAACACAGCCATGCACTGTTTTAATTTTCACCTTCTCCTCTAAACAATGGACGGTGTTAGATCAGCATTGCTTGCTTCCGAACACAATCAGAATCAAAAAAGCAAGTCAAGCTAATGTTGGGGGTCACATCTATTGGTGTGGTTATCAACGGTTGT